>JAOUZG010005858.1:95958-107861 GCA_026289955.1 Argiope argentata
AATAAAGCACACTTAAAAGTTTATTATCAGAAGAAAAAAAGTACACTTATTGCTTTTAGTGTTTAAATCACCTACTGATTTAATGAAAATTTAGCGAAATTTTCAATATTAGGACGAAACAGTGTAAATTTTTAAAAAAGGAAATATTAAATTTTTATTTCGCCAGTATATTACATAAACTACATAAAAATGTAAAAGACCACAAGATAAAAATAATTTTAATAATTAAAAGTTATGAACATTTAAAGTTGTCATTAATGATTTTTTTGACCAAATGTATCTATGTGAACTTAAAGTGTCTCTAAAAGATGTCTAAATAAAATTATCTAAATTACATGTCCTATCACACCCTTAAATATTATGGATGCGTGTATTTCATTAAAGTGTATTGAATTGATTTTGATATATCATGTTTTTATTGAATTAATTACAGTGAAATATTCATTCTTCATAAATGGCATTTAAATGTAAATTAGAAAATTAATTCATCCAAATGTGCCGGATACAAAAGTAGTTTTCGAGATATTTTCGCAAAAAGGCCGAGAGTAAGTCAACTAAGACTGGGTAGTTTTAGATTTAACATAAATATATGAAATAATATTTTACTGAATTTTACGGTAAAAATAAAATAAATCACTCATTTTCGTTTATAAGTACTGCTGTTTCCGATTTCATTTTTATTTATCCTGTATTATTCAACCTAATATATCTATGGATATATCTACAAAATCTGTTTTACAATCTGCAAAATTTGGTTTAAATATTCAGATGATAAAAAAATGTTTTAATTTTTCTGAAATAAGCACCTTTACATCCTAGTTGGATACCTTAAACATATAATCTTAAATATAACTTACTTTTAAAATAAAAGCTAATTTACAATACTTTTTTACCACTTTTACAAAAGTCTGTCGTTTAAAAAAATCAAAACAAAATTTGTTAAATAAACGGATTTTAAACGGAAAAGCTTTGAAGCTTAATCAGGATTGTTGGTCAACGTTCAACGCTTACGTCCACTTAAGTTATCAACCGGTAAAATGATGTGCTGTCGCCTGGCGGTAAGATTTCGTCTTCGGAATTGGAGGATTTCAAGTTCGAGGCCGACTTCAACGGAGAACCGTCTTGTAGACGGGTCTGGGGTACTTTAAATTCATGGGAGCCAAACATCATCCGACTAGTGTGCTATGGAAGTTTGAAGACGGTTGTGTCAGCTCAGATGTATTCCTCGTTATCTGACTGAAGTTCAAAGTCTATAAGTTCAACCGAAAGTAACCTTGTTGTTTTCATAACAGGACGTTAATGTAGCTAAATTAAACTTAACTTGACCACTGAAATAGAAAAGCAGACTCGGTAAAGAAGTAACTCTTATTCTAGCTTAGTTGTCTCTGAAATTTTTGAATTTTTCCCCTATCTTTCATATTAGTCCTAAAGATGTTTGCTCTATGATCCGAATATTCAGTTATCTTGTCTATTTATTCCCCTTGTTCCTCAAAATATTCTACATGAATTCTTATCTTGATGAGATCAAATTTTCTCTCCACTACACATACATATTACTTTCATTTGCCACCTTTAAAGGTGAACATCGAAAATAATATGCCTTAAATTTTGCCAGTAAGTACCCTATTTTGACATGAGTTATTGATTTAATTTATTCATATGGCATCGGTGCATTTATAGTGAATGCATTATTTAGGAAAAAATTGAAACAGATAAATCTTTGTTTTGATGGATACACATATAATTCGGTAAAACAGCTAGAAATATTAGTGGACAGAAAAATAGCCTTCAATATTGGTTGTAAAAACTCTATTTGCCAATGACGGTCAAAAATTATAAAGGTTCTACCATTTTAGAAGCATTAACAGCGTACGATTTAAAAAAATCGCATCTTAGATCTCTAATTATAAGCACGATAAAATAGATTTTTGTAATCGCAAAAGACTCAATTCTCCATTTGAATGGAGAATTGAGTCTTCTCCATCAAAAGACTCAATTCTCCATTCAAATCGTGTACAAGACTCAATTCTCCATCGTCGCAGAAACCAATGGTTGGGTTTCAGTCACGAAGGCTCGTCAACTCGCTGCATCACTACGGGCTGAAGCTGGTGATATTTGATATTTTGAGAACTATTCCCGAAGATCAACATCTAGAATTTGAAGCTCTTTCAAACACTCTGGAGTTGCGCTTCGGAGAAAAATGCCTCAAGGACTATAGCCGTCTGCAATTAAAGACTTGGCAACAACGATCGAATGAAAGCCTGCAAGAGCTTGCAGCCGATGTAGAGAGGCTCTCCCATCTCGCCATCTCCGACTGTCCAGCCAAAGTACGGGAAACACTGGCCCTGCTGTATTTCATAGACGGTGTGAGGGATCCAGAGATACAAAGGTCCCTGCGAATGACTGAATTGAACGAGTTGATATCAGCTTTGGTTTATTCAATGAAATTTGAAGCAGCTCAGCAAGCTTCGCGGAGGGATCGCCACTCAGTAAGAGGTGTTACGGTTCAAGATGCATCGGATGCTTCGCTGCAAAATCTATTCGAAATGATGAAAACAATCTTCCAGTTTATCCAGAAAAGAGGTGAAAGGTCCAACAAACATGGCCAGAGAACTGTGAAATGCGGCGAAGAGGGCCATGTTCGAAGGAAATGTCCAGTCCGCTTAGATAAACGGGTTAAAGACGCTTCTAGAGACAACCAGGAAAACCGTTTTAGAGTTTTACAGATATCGTCTAGAGGCGGCGGTGAAAATGGTTTTTTTGTTGAAGCCTTCGTCAACGGAACTCTCTGCCGAAAGATCGTTGACACCAGAGCCGACGTAACTATCATGCGAAGAGATGTTGCAGAACAACGAGGAAGGAAAATTCTCTGGACACCGCCCTGCGTCACCCTCCAAACGGTCACTGGTGACAAAATCCTGATTATTGGAAAAATGAATATTGCGATAAGATTTGGAAATGCTACTTATGACCATGCCGTTTACGTAGCGGAAATTACAGATGGTTTTATACTTGGACTGGACTTTCTGAAGAAATAGGATTTTGTAATTGACTTTAAAAATAACTCCCTGCACTCCACATCAGAAGTCGTGACTCTTTTTCATTTAGGATCTGGAGGAGTAAATGCATGCCATCAGATTGTTGCTTCAACAGACTTTTTCATCCCAGCTAGAAGAGAAATAATTTTAGAGGGATCTACAGGCGAAACGGAGAATTTCCGGTTTGGTGTTGTTGAATTTTCCAGCGACGGGAGTCTTCCAAGCGGAACGATGGTGGCCTCCATACTTGTAGATCTCTCGAAAAAGAATGTACCCGTCAGTGTTATCAATGTTAGTAATAAACAAAAGTAATTAAGAAGGGTGAAGTTCTAGCTAAATGCTCTCCAGTTACCTGTATCGAGAAGAATTCCCAATTAACATCAAAGGAGTCTTCCGACTGTTTGAGCCTGGAATTACTTAAAGACACTGAATTGGAGAAAGAGCAAAGAGTTGCTGCAGGAAGAGTTATTGAGGAATTTAAAGACTTGTTCTCCCAAACATCTGATGATGTTGGCAGAACAAAAATAACGCAACACCGAATTAATACTGGAAATCATCCTCCTATACGACAGAACGCCAGGAGATTGCCATTTGCCAAAGTGGAAGAGGTGAAAGATTTGTTAAATCACATGCAAGAAAAGGACATCATCGAGCCTTCGTCTAGTCCTTGGGCCTCTCCCATCGTTTTGGTCCGTAAGAAAGATGGTTCTACAAAATTTTATCTAGATTACCGGCAGCTGAATGCCATCACGAAGAAAGATTCTTACCATCTACCCCGAAACAATTATACACTAGATACACTTTCCGGGAACGAGTGGTTCTCCACTCTCGATCTGAAGAGTGTATACTGGCAAGTGGAGATCCATCCTGACGATCGTGAGAAAACAGCGTTCACAACTGGAGGACATGGACTGTGGCAATTCAAGGACATGCCTTTTGGCCTTTGTAATGCGCCAGCAACTTTTGAACGCCTAATGGAGACAGTTTTAAAAGGACTTACTCCAGAAGCTTGCCTCGTTTATCTTGATGACATCATCATAGTCGGACGGAATTTTGAAGAGCATCTTTGTAATTTGAAAATGGTTCTAGATAAATTAAAAGATGCCAACTTGAAGTTGAATCCATATAAATGTCGTTTATTCCGTGATGAGGTAAGCTACCTTGGACACATAATTTCTGCATTGGGCGTCCAAACAGACCCGGAAAAAGTGTCGGCAGTTAGAGACTGGCACCGTCCTGACAATGTACATGAACTTAGAAGCTTCTTGGTTATCTGCACATATATACAGGAGATTTGTTAAGGGGTTTTCTTTGATCGCTAGACCACTACACAGACTAACCTAAAACAAACAAAAATTCTTGTGGTCGGATGAATGCGAAAAGGCATTTAACGACTTGAAAGGAGCCTTGACATCGGCTCCCATCCTGTCCTATCCTGATCCTGAAAAACAATTCATCCTAGATACAGATGCAAGTAATGAGAGCGAGAGCGTTGGAGCAGTATTATCTCAGGAAATCGATGGCTACGAACGTGTCATCGCATATTAGAGTAAGTGTCTTTCGAAACCAGAACGGAATTTTTGTGTCACCAGGAAAGAATTGCTCGCTATAGTGGAGGCCGTGGAGAATTTTAATAGTTACCTTTATGGAAAAAACTTCTGCTTCGAACGGATCATGCATCTCTGACTTGGCTTTTAAATTTCAAGAATCCGGAGCGTCAGATAGCCAGATGGATACAGAAACATCAAGAATACGACTTTGAAGTTACACATTGGAAAGTGTCGTTGCATGGAAATGCAGATGCCTTATCAAGAAAGCCCTGCTCCGAGGGTTTTCGCTACTGCTCCTCTGCTGAAAAGAAATATGGGATTGTTACACAAACTGTACGCCAAATCGCAGAAGCCGTCCAACCTCAATCTGACCCCTGGAGTGATGTAGAGGTTCGCAAAGAACAAATAAATGATCCTGACATTAAACCGATTATAGAATTCATGCAATCAAACAATTCACGACCTGAATGGCAGGACGTTTCAATCCTCAATACTGGAACTAAACGTTATTAGGCTCTCTGGAATTCATTCGAAATTAGAAATGGCATCTTGTATAGAAAATGGGAGTCCGAAGATGGGAAGTCAGTTAAGTGGCAACTTATACTTCCCCGATCAAGGATAAAACAAGTTCTGAAGGAGTTACACAGCAGTCCTGCAGGTGGCCACTTCGGAGTCATGAAGACAGTTCATAAATTCCGGGAGCGTTTCTATTGGAACAACTTGAAAGATGATGTTCATGAATGGTGCAGAACATGTGATGACTGTAACTTCCGTAAAGGAACAAAAACACGCAGTCGTGGTAACTTACAGCGGTATAATATAGGAGAACCATTTGAGAGAATCGCCTTTGACATCTTGGGACCTCTTCCTCGGACGGACAATGGAAATAGAAATATTATGGTCGTTATGGACTATTTCACAAAGTGGCCAGAGGCTTATCCAATTCCTGATCAAGAGGCGACTACTGTAGCAGAAGTTTTACTTCAGAACTGGATTTCCAGATTCGGAACACCTCTTCAGCTTCACTCTGATCAAGGAAGGAATTTTACTTCTGCTGTATGTCAAGGACTTTGCAAACTCCTCCAAATCGACAAAACTCAGACAACACCTCTTCATCCCCAATCAGACGGCATGGTAGAGAGGTTCAATCGTACTATTCTAAATAACCTCTCTCTTTTCATTTCGAAGAACCATCAAGATTGGGATCAGAAACTACCCTTGTTCCTGCTAGCTTATCGAAGCACGGTTCACGAAACCATTGGCTTCACAACATCCAAGATGCTCTTTGGACGGGAACTGCGACTGCCCCACGATCTTCTGTGAGGGTGTTCACCAGATACGCCTTCTTCGCCTGTGAATTATTCAAGACATCCAGGCTCGTTTAGAAGACGTACACAGGTTTGCCCGAGATCGGATCAACATAGTGACGAAGAAGATGAAGACCAGGTACGATACTAAAGACACAGGACATGAATCCAAGACAGGTGACAAGGTATGGTTCTGGAACCCGATTCGACGAAAGGGACTCTCTCCGAAGCTTCAGGCTTCCTGGGAAGGCCCTTATACAGCCCTGAAAAGACTGAATGACGTCGTTGTTCGAATACGGAAGTCACCAAACTCAAAACCAAGAGTAGTACATTACGACCGGCTAGCCCCTTATTATGGTCTTGTACAATACTTAGTTGAAACCATGGTTTCCTCATTTATGTAAATATGACCTGTATATTTGTAAATAGTGTTCTTTATGTTAATTCTTTTTCAATGATTATGCCTGTAATTTTGTGTCTATGGTATTGTTATTTTTAAGTGTCTTCTGCTCGGGGTCTGTACTACCCGGGACGAGCAGTGCTTGAAGAGGGGGCAATGTTACAAGCGAGCGTGTCACGAAAACTCTCCAAAGATGGCGAGGAGCCTCGCGCCAGTTTGATTGGTTTGGCGAAAGGAATAGTCTAGTAGCTGCTGGATTGCGCGCGTTGTTTTGAGAATTTTCACGAGTTTCGGTGCACGTGCCTCTTCGGCCATATAAGAGATGAGTAGCCGGAGTGAGTGAGTTAGTCAGTTAGTTAGTTTTAGTTAGTGTGGATTCAGTTGATTATAAATTGGTGAGTGAGTGAGTTCTTTTTACGCCGCCATTTTGAAATTTTTTGCGACTTTTATTGCAAATCTTCACGAACAGTGCTATTTGCTGTAATTTATTGGTGAAAAAGGTTTTGAACTGGATGGATGTGTTCCGTCCAGATCCGCCACACCTAGCAAACGCAATTACAACGACGATAGAAGCAAGTTCTCCCACGCCCGACTCGTCCTTTTTAGGACCAATTATGGAAGGGAACGGGGAGCCGAGTAAGAGAATATGTATCGATAGTAGTTCTGAAATGATGATTGACTACCATGCTGTCAAGGATACACCCCAGGATACCCCCTTTACCTGCGGCAACTGCACAAAAAAATCAAAGATTGATGAAGTGATCTTCATGCATAGAGTTCGACTAGATGTAGTCGACAAAACATACATGCAAATTGTGCGCCAGCTAAACGACCTCAACCACCCCATGCTTGATGAACTGCGAAACGAGAAGCAAGTCCTTGACGACATGATACAGCGCAACCAGGGTGAGTTGGCAAATCTTTCTAGTTGTCAGGATGCAAATTGCAATAAAAAAGTAAATAACCCCCAACCCATTGATCAGGTGGAGCATGTTCAGTCTCCCTCCAAAAGGAAAATAGCAAAAAACAAAAATGTAGCTGTAAATGACAAAATTCAGGAAATACCCATCCAAAACAGGTTTCAGGGTTTAAAAATTGATGAAAACGTTAAAGACAACAATAATGAATCCGAATTCAAAATACCCCCAATTATGCTCAGATTTTCAGAGGCGTATGGACAAACCTTGGAACAAATTCAAATTAAGTATGGAAAAACTACAAATAAATTCAGCAACGAATACGTCAAAATTTTCCCCACATCAGAAAAACAGCACCAAGCCATATCGGATTTTCTCAGGCATCAAGGGCACGAATTCTACATCATTACCCCTAAACATAAGCGCCCCTTAAAAGCAGTACTGAGAGGTCTCCCCTCCAGATACTCCACTGACGAAATAGCGGAAAACCTCAGAGAAAAACAATTACCAGTTATAAAAGTCTCAGCAATGACGCAATTAAGGACCAAGCAACCCCTACCACTATATCTAGTTGAATTAGAAAGGACCAAAGAAGGGGAAAAAATTTCGCAATAGACAATATCAACTATCTCGGTGTCACTGCTGAACCATATAGGGGAAAAAATTCGGTCTCACAGTGCTACCGCTGCAATAGATTTAATCATACAGCTAGGAACTGTGGAATGATCCCACGTTGTTTAAAATGCGGCGAACCCCACGAGACAAATCAGTGTAAAATAAATGTAAGAATTGAAACTCCCGTCTGCATCAATTGCAATCAACCAGGACATTTAGCCTCTTACAAAGGCTGTCCTCGAATCCCCAAAACCACTAATCCAGCCAACAATAGAGCCAGGTACTTCGAGAAAACTAGGTCACTACTAAAAGAAAATATCAGTTACGCAAGCCACTTTCATACTACACCCCGCCAAGTCAGACCAGCTACGCAAACTTACGCTACCCCAAGCCAGGAAATGGCGCCACATGACGGCCATGTTTCACAGCCTAATCTAAACACAGGACCTAGTGACATAGAGCTACTGCTAGAAGGAATGAACGAACTTAAGAAGTTCCTTAACGAATATCCAAACCTAATAAATGGATTATTGAAATTAAAAACTACAAATGACCCAGTGCAAAAATTAACCATTCTCTTAGCGGCCCTGCAAAACCAGGAAAAAACTGTTTGTAGCTAAAATTCAATCTCAATAGTTTAGGCATAATCTACTGGAATGCAAATGGCATTAGCAATAAAATTCATGATTTTCGTAATTTCGTAAATAAGCATAACCCTGACGTTACTTTAATGCAGGAAACCCACATTAGACCACAAAGAAAAATCTTTTTGGCAAACTACTTCTCTTACTACAGCTATAGAAATAACCAAGCAGGTGGAGGTACCGCAATATTCATTAAAAACGGTCTACCTCATAACGAGGTCCCCCCACCCTTACTACAAAACGTAGAAGCTAACGTGGTGAGTTTAAATTTTAAAAATAAAGAGCCAATAATATTAATTTCTATTTATATTCACCCCACCGAAGTTAATTCCAATTTTATTTTTGACATCGAACTTTTAATGCAAACAGGACCCAATCCAATATTCTGTGGAGATTTCAACGCTCACCACGCGAGCTGGGGCTGTAATAGACAAAATAGCAGAGGTAACTCCATATACCACTTCGCCCAACAAGCCGGACTCGAAATTATAGCTCCCAAAACCCCCACTAGGTTTGGCCCCTGATCAGCCAGTATTATTGATCTCACTATTGTTAAAGACTTTCTACACCCTTACGAAATTGAATCTTTGGCGGAGCTCAGCTCCGACCACAACCCAATCCTTCTAAAATTCTATTTCAAATACTCTCTGCCGGATTGTGCCTCTACTTATAAAACTAACTGGGAAAAGTACGCCCATTTTCTTAGCCAATCAAATACTCCCCTTCATCAGGATTTTAAAGACTGTAGTGAACTTGAATCCCAAGTGAAATACTTCGAGGAGGAGATCCTAAATGCAAAATTGCAAGCTCCAATCCCACTAATGAAAACCCAAAAATACATAGACCCTAAAATTAGAACACTAATAAGAGATTGGAACTTTGCCAGAAAGAGTTTTCAACAAACCCGGGATCCAGTTTTCAAGAGAATGATGAACCGTATTAATAAGGAAATAGAAAAGCTTGGCTCCATAATTGAAAATGATGAATTCGTCAACAGAACCAAAGACGCAAACACTAATGACGGATCCATCTGGAAATTAGTAAAATCACATAAAACTAAAACTCACAGAATTCCGCCCCTTAACGGCCAAACAAGTATTGCAAATAATGAAACTGACAAAGCAAATTGCCTGGCAAACAGCCTGGAGAGACAATTCAAACCTAATGCTACGATTGATTTTAAAACAGACAAACTTGTAAAGGATACAGTCAAAAGCTTTCATGATGATCTCCCACTAAAATTTAAGGACTACTCTCCCCCGACTATAATTGAAATTGCTGACTATATTAAAACCCTAAATGTTAAAAAAGCCCCTGGACTCGATAAAATTTGCAATAAAATGATTAAATTTCTTTCTTTAAACTATATTATCTTTCTTACAAAAATAATCGATAACATGCTCAAATTCGGATATTTTCCAAATTCATGGAAAATTACCGCCGTTATTCCTATTCTTAAACCGGATAAAGACCCACCTGATCTTACAAGCTACCGCCCAATATCATTACTCCCATCTATTAGTAAAATAGCAGAGCATATAATTTTAAACAGACTCAACGATCACCTCGAAATTAACAATATCCTCACTGCTGAACAATTCGGATTTAGGAAATCGCTCTCAACCACTCATCAATTAGTCAGAGTGGTGGAATTTATAGAAGAAGGCCTTGAAAATAAACAAAAATCAGCAGCAGTTTTCTTCGATATCCAAAAGGCTTTTGACAGAGTTTGGCTCGAAAGCCTTATTTACAAGTTAATTAATTCTAAAGTTCCCCATCACCTAATCAAAATTTTAATCTCTTACCTCAGTGCTAGATCCTTCAGGATTAAATTAAATAAGGGTTTTTCTGACACCAAGCAAATACAAGCACGTGTCCCTCAGGGATCTAAGCTGGGGCCAGTACTTTTTTCAATTTTCATTAAAGACATCCCCAAGCAATTCAACACCATGTTATGTATGTACGCCGATGACACTGCAATACTTGCGCGTAACAATAACTCCAAATACATCTCAATAGCACTAAATAGACACCTAAAATCTCTTGAGGACCGGTTCTCGAAATGGAAAATAGTTATTAAGGCCACCAAAACTGAAGCCATGACTTTCTCTAGAACTAATTGTGTAAATAAATCCCCCCGCCCTTAAAAATTAAAGATCAAGTAATTCCATGGTCTAAGGAATGAAAGTATTTAGGAGTCACATTGGACACAAAATTAACTTTGAAGCCCCACTTTACTTATATATCTAAAAGGTTTCGGGACCTAACTCGTAAATTCTTTCCCTTACTCTCTCGAAACTCTAAAATGACTAGGAAAAATAAAATGCTTATTTACACAGCCTATTTGCGGCCAGTAGTTATGCTCCTAAAACTAATTTAAAAATAGTAGAAAGACTTCAAAACAATTTAATTAGAAAAATTTGTAACATGAAATTTTTCATGAGAAATAGAGACATATATCATGCCCTGGTCTAACCCCCCTTATTAAATTTCATTAAAAAACTCTCACAAAAATTCTTTACTGACATGTCTAAAATAAACAATGAGGCCATTAAAAATATCCCAAATTACAACCCTGTTCCTCGATCTAGTAGGCCCAGAAATATCCTACTGTAGTAACCTCATTGATTAAACTTCTCAATTCTCTTTTTTCTTAATTTAAACCTTAAAAAATAGTGTAATCTTATAATCTTTTAACTAAATCTAGCAAGGAGCCATACCCCCACACTCTTCCCAATCCAAAGCCAATAACAAAGCATCCTGACAATCACCAACTCACCCACCCAGCCTCTCGGAAATACACTTTTGCATCATCATCATCAACCGGACTCTCCATCAGCAGCTACTGAAACATCACCACCTGCCCACCTACTCCTACACCGCCGACACCTTCTGATTGGTTGCCACTACTCCCTCATCACCGAACTTCTTGCCGCCGTAACACAGCCCAGTCCATCTTCAGCTACCAGACACTGAACATCCTCAAGGCTCATCGAAGAGGGCAACGTATTCCAGAACGCCAGGCCACTTCTCTACCAAAAAGGACAGGGGATAAGCTCCTGGCGGAGCTAGGTGCCCCTAAAACGAACACTTAACAGTGAGTGAGTTAGTTGAGAGTTTGCTCTGAACTAAAAAGCGTCTCGCTGGACTAAAGGATTTGTGAGCTGTGCTTACGTTTGCTGTAAACGTTGTATTATTGAGCTCGCTGCGATTTACTGTTGCTGTGCTATACGATAGCTGTTTTGCAGTCTGTTTTATTGTGCGTAAGACTTGCATTTACGCTGTAAGTGACTGTTGACTGCTGGATTGTGTTTATCTGAAATTGTTACTCTATTAATTATCCTGTACATAACTGTAAATAAGTTTGTTTATGCTGTCCTCAAATAAAGTCCATTCAATCCGAACCCGCTAAGCTAAAAACGTAACTAATAT
>JAOUZG010005858.1:107961-119212 GCA_026289955.1 Argiope argentata
ATATATATATATATATATATATATATATATATATATAATATGAATTGTGGGACAAAAGTTATTCTTCAACTTAGAGTAAAATTAATAATATGTTTTATATTTATTGCTCAGCTCATTATAATGTATTATAGTGATACTAAAAGCCTTTAACGGAAGAACAGGTGGAAAATGTTGCAAGATACTAGCTAAAGAAAAAGGAGCCACCCGAACAAAAGCCAGGTGGTGACGAAATTGATTTCCACTTGGAAGATTCATTTCGATAGATATATTTGAAAAATTTGAAACTAAAAAAATGCTTGTACTTGAAAGTAAAGATTTTATTCAAAATTCTGAAATTAAAGTCTTAAGCTAATATAAAAGTTTTAAACTTATTAGGTTTTTCCTCTTTTGGTAGCCCTCTTTTTTAGCTAGACGAAATTGCTAAATATTTTGAATAATTTTTTGCCAAAATCTCGGTAAAAACATTTAGAATAGTTCTCGAACACAAAAATCCTAGTTTGATCTAGTTCGGATTAACTTCATAGTTTTGTTAATGATACCTTTTAACATAATGGTCAGTTCTTCTTTCGAATTTTTCCACTGATCATTCAATTTACTCCTTTCATACTTCAGAAACGCTATTTTTTGCATTTAAAAGTTGGAAAAGCCGCCAAGATTCCATAAATAGATGATTTAAACATTTGAATCTTAAAAACTTCTTCTCTTTTAACCCTGTCAGACAAATAGTGTTTATTACCTATGCAGTTAATGCATGTAGGTTTGTTACAAAGGGAATGATATCATTAAAAATGCCATGCTTTTGCCCTTCAGCTGCTTATCCCGTGGATTGACAATCAGTCAATCTTCTATTGCATTTTGGGTTTTAAGCAGTTTGCAGTGTCAATTTTTACGATTATAGATTTTTATTAAATACTATTATTATCGTATGACATACAAAATCAGTTCACTTTGTTTGAAAAATATTTGAACTTATTTGCAAACATTGCATCTAAATAGAGTTTTTAAAAACTTACGCTATCAGAGGAAATTTTCTGAATTGATAGTATCAAAATTGTGGCTAACACAAATTTTGAAGGATGAAATGAGTTTTTCCAAGATTTGACACGCCTAAATTCAAAGATTCTAATCATATTTTGTATTTCCAATTAAGATAGAAGCTGTCAGCAGTTCCTTCAATCTTGCGTGACAAAAATCATAAAGTAATGTGATGATTCATATTTGAGATACAATTTAAATGTCTACAATTGCTCGCATACCGTATAATTTTTTAACCTTAGGACAGTTTTAAATATTGAATTGCAATTTTAATTGCTGTTCAATTATTTGCTATTCACCATTGCATTAAACATTTCATAAATATAATTAGTACCAATCTGATAATTTCATTTCCAAAGCAAAAAAAAAAAAAAACATACAAATGTAAATAAAGTTTTTAAAAAGTCAAAATTAAAATGTTTTGGGTTCCTCGTTTTTTTTATCAATGATGTATTCGCATCTTTGAGTTACATCAGAACATCTTTTCATTTTCAGCTTCGCAATCTGTGCGTCTCAAAAATATTACATTACATCAGTTGTGACATCAAATCTTTGAATTCTTACATTTGGCGACGTTTCAATGAGCCAAAGAGAAATTTTAAACGCGAGCAGTTAGAAATGGCTACAGTAAGAAGCGAGGAAAAATAAAAAAAGTGTTTCCTTTTTAAAGGAAGGTTGTCACCATTGTAGCTAAGTTTTGAAAATCCGAGCTTCTCATATTTGTTATTTCGTTGAACATTGTATGTGACAATTTGCTTATTGAAATTTGACTATGGATTCTTTAATAAATGTGAGTGTAAAATTTTCTTTTAATTAGCCTCTAGAAATATTTATCATTTTTTTATTGAGAATTGTTGAAATAAAATTTAATTTTCATTTAAGATTAAAATTTTATTATAAGCATATATCTTCATCAGATTAATTGGTCTATGAATTATATTTCACTCTGCACATTTTTATGATTTCTTAATTGAACATATGTGTTATTTAGAAATAATTATTCAATAAAGAACCAACTTATTTTGTTTCGAAATTTTATTGACAATTTCTGAATAGTACGTCATTTAACATTAAAAAATTGTATTAAATATATATCTCGTAACTACGTATATGGCAATAATTTTATTAAAAATTGTAGTATTAATATTTTTTTGTAATGTTCTAGACTACTTCGTTTCGAAATGATGCTTTAGAATTAATTATTTATTGCATGCCTAATTGTGTTGGTCTTGTGAATGATTGTTCTAATGATTTGTATGTCGAAAACCAGGCTATGCTTCATTAATTTTTTGAAGACAACTAACGGAAAGTCAGCATTCTTAAAAATAGTATTTTTAAATATATTTGAAAGACTTTCAATTTTCTGAAAGAACTTTTTCTTAAACGCATGTGAAAAGTTTAAATAACTTTTCTGAAGTTTTATTAGAGTGGTTTTTCAAATACGTTGCATTTCCAGACTCAGCCTATGATAGTTATAATGAAATGATATCTTTTATCTGTTAGCTGCAGTAGAAAACCATCTAATTAGATAGGTTTCGATATAATTATATGATTAAGATCGTTATGCTGTACCGAAGTGTTAAATTATAATTATTGATTGTATATTAAAGTCTTCACCAGTGTCTGAAATGTTTTTTTATCCATTATTTTTTTTTCAAATTAAAGCTCTTAGTTTGTTGTGACAAATGATTTTATTCATTAAAAATAGATTTTGTACGTGAGTTTTTAAGAACTCAATAACTGTGGGTTTTATGAGGGTAATTAAGAAATTGATTCTTTTCTTTACAAAATCTGTTAATTCAGTAGTAAATAGTATTTTATATTAAATACTTTATAAACAAATTTTGGTTATGCTTTAGCTGTATAGAACCCTTCTAAATCGTCAATAATAAAATCTGATTATAGCTTTAAAATACCATCACATTTTAGATTTTCAATCAGTTTGTATTTTCAACTTTATACATTTTTGTATTTTCAATTTATTATAGATTAGATAGGGATATTAAAATACATAGAATTTTTTATCATACCACTTTATTTACTTAACTGCTGTAGTACTTTGTTTAAATAGCGGTATAATTGTAAAATCTAGATTTGAATTTCTAGCCTATCGTTTCATAATTTAATATTTTTTTTCACTTTCCAATATGTAAAAACTTAAAATATTTGATGGTTCCCATTTATTAGGAAGGATGTAGATAATTGCGTTGTAAATGTGGTCATGTGACAAATAAATGAGAAGCTGAATTTTGAACCCTTTGACTGAACTGGGTATTGTTACACTGTTGATTTATGTGACTATGGCATGAATTTTAAGAAAATTTAAAGGAATTACAAATATATACTTTCGGCCACCTAATATTCGACCATCATATTTGAATCCCTTTATTCGTTTTAAACGACTAGGATAAACCGCATCGTATTACAATAAACGAAAGTACCGATGAATTTATGCTTGTACAGCAAACAGAGCAAACCGAAGCTATGTATATTCGAAAAAGTGGAGTGACGTTTTTATTTGTAGAGGCTTCGAGTTGTATCAAAGTTTTACTTTGCGATATCTTTCGAAAATGATGATTGGAGGTGGTCTAGTGACCTTAAAAATATTTAATTTTCTTTGAATCTTTCAAGAGTAAATAGTCTGTAGAAAAGAAATGGTTATTTGGTTTTATTCTAATTTAAAAAATGTATAGATACGTCTGCTTATTATAATTAAAATAGTGAAAAAATTGATATTTTAAAAGCATTTTGAGTTATTTATTGATTTTAATTTCATTTAACGTAAATAAACGAGATTCATTGATCTGATTCCGAATAAAAACTTTCGCTTTCTAAAATTCTTACGAAATTGTTTTAGAATTTGCCCTTTTGATAGCTCATCTGGTTAATAAGTTTTATTCAAAAAGAATGGATAAAATTAAAGAACCTATATTTAACACATCAAGCTGATGGAACGACAGAATGTTTCTTTCGTTGTAGTATTTCGGTTTTAATCCCCCACCCTCTTAAAAAAGCGCACCTTACTTTCAACGTTCTAGCGAAGATTTTAGTTTCAATCTCGGCTCACTCGAGATGTGCTGGGATTGTTTTCTTCCTCGTATCTATTTGGTACCCACTTCAATTTTTGCTCAGTTTAATTTATTTATGCAACCCCTAAACGCAAATGTATAGCCTATGTGCAAATATAATTATTAGTATTTTGTATCCGTGGCTTGCTAAGCTATATATGAATATAGATATATAGTATAAAACTGTCCGATCCGATTCTGTAAAATTTTTTCATTACGTATTTCAGCTTTTATACTCAGAAAAGTAATTTAATGCAAAATTATCCACCTAATATATGGAGTTATTTTATCGTTCTGAAAAAAATATATACAACTGCTTCAAACTGAATTTTTTCGAAAAGTGAATTTGCGTCTTTTTATGTCGGCTTTTTTAATAAAAAATAAAACAAAATATCATAAAGGGTTAATCTGGATTATAACCAAAGCTCTGAGATAGTATGTTGAAAATTAAATTTGGTTTGGACTTTTTAGTAGTAAAATTTTAACTTCTACATTTCATCTTACGCATTAGATGCTCGCATCCTGGCTTAGAACATTCCATTCCATCCTTTTGAAAGGAATGCAAACTTGTGAAATGTCAGCTTTCATCATTTTATTTTGAAGAAACAATTAACAGGAACTGTTAATGAAAATATTCAAGTTTACATTAAATTAGTAATAGCTCTACACAGTATTAAAGTATTGAGTATATTAAAGAATATAATTAGAGAATTGCATGGAAACATTTAAGTTTGTGCATTTTTTTTCTCGTATTTGAAGTATGCAAAGATCATAATGAAGCGATTCTGTTTAAAACCTTCTCATTTTTCAATCTCCTTGAGATTGAAAAACACATTTTAGATATTTTGTCTATTGGTCAGCAAATATATATATATATCAGATGGACCAAATTGCAATAAATTTACTAAGCAGAAATTGCATGTGATTTGAGATCAAAATTGAAAACTTGTGCACCTTTGTGCATCAAATCTGTCAAATAAAAATTATCACTTTTTATTGAATAATTTTCTTTAATGTACCCTTAAATTAAAGTCAGTATTTACTGAGGTGTCTTCAAAATTCTAACAATGGTTTTTAAAAAATCACTGATATGGATGCAACATTGACAAGGGTTCAAATTTTTCTGAGCTGAAGAGCCCCAAAAATTCTTAATAACATTTCATAATTCATGTTTAAAATATAGAAAAATAAACTTTCCACTCTATAAAAAAAGTGGAGTGTAATAGGAAACTTGTACATTTCCTGCCTTCGAAAATGGGGAATACGAATTTATTTAACTTTGTAATTAGATAACAAATCCGGTTTTGGTCATTTCCATTTAATTTTATTTTCAAATAATGTATGGAGCATTTGGGATATTAAAGCGTATCGAATTGTTTTTGCGTATTTAATTACTTAATTATGTGGCTTAGTTGCAGACTTAAAACTAGAAATTCAATAATTCGATGATCGTATTAAATACGTCATTGTATGCGAAATGGTTAATCACCTGGAGGTTTAAAGGGAGACTCAGTACACAGGAACAAGAGATGTCTGAAATTTCCAACAAAGAGTTCAATTTTTGTTGCAGATGTTAACAAGCCAAAAATTTATTTCTAAAATATTTTATAGATTCAAAAGTTAAGTTTAAATGTTTGATTTTTTAAAAATATTAACTTAAAAAATATGTTTCCTTACAATTTCCGGTAATTTTCCCCAACTTTTTTCAGACACTTCGTAAGGTATTTAAAAAAAGAGATCGGATTTTTGGTATCTATTTTAGCTTCTGACAAAAAGTTGCTCAAAATTTCGTGAAATTTCTTGGGAAATATGACATTTTGTCGCTAAGGACATTTTTAGAAAACGTTCCAATCGAAATTTTTCAAATCCGTTTCTAATTATGTTAAGCCTGCTTTTAAGACTGAGCAAAAAAATCCACCCTGCAATTATAATTAAATATGATTGACTTAAAAAATCCAGTCCGCTGCAAAATGTTAAAGAAAATCGAGGTAAATGGCTTCTTTAAAGTTTTCAACACAAAATGATTGTAATAAAAACGGCTCATATCAAGCTAGTTTTCTCTCAGAGAAGTAACATGGCGTTTATAAGTCCTAAGATATCAATTTTACTAATATATATTATCATATTTAATAATGTCCATTATCGCTTACATATATTATGAGAAAAAATTAGAAAAATTTCACTTTTTGTATGCAATAGAGCTTTCAGTCAAAATATGTATTACATTATCTGCCGTTCATTTCATCAAATATCTGTTAATAACCGGTTCTAGACCATATCATTGAAATTCAAATGAATTTATTCGAAGATTATAATATTTATTAGAAGATTTATAATAAGTGAAATTCAATCGGACAAAAATGAGCAGTAAATTTTTGAAGATTTAACCGTGGCATCAAACAATTGTCTTGCATTTTATTTTATAGAAAAAAAGTTACTCGGCATGTCTTAATTGTAAATGAAATGTTTGATGGAAGTGGGCTTTCATATGGTATCTCGTTTGACAAAATAATTCCATATCTTACTAAATACTTGTCCAATTGCTTTGAAATTTTTATATTTATAAGGCAAAGGTTCAATGATTAATTTTCCTTCAAACTAGAAAAAATGATATATTTGTCGATTTTCCGAAATTCTCAGGGTACCGAGTCCCTTTAGTTTATATGTTGAATCTGAAAACAGCCTATATTTAACTTTTTTGTTGAACCATTTACATTGAGAAAACATGTGTAATTTATCTCTAGTTTTAGTACATTGATTTTGCAATCCTGTGATCGAGGCTTTAAATGAGAACACAAAATAATTCAAAACTGTTTAAGCTAAAGAAAATGGATTTGCTGTCCATATGATTGAAATTTCAGTTTCAACTTCATGCAGGAATAAAAAATGTTTTAAGTTGGTTTTGTAGAAGCACGCATGGCATTAAATAAACTAATAAATTTTTAGTCCAAAAACTGTTTTTAGAATTCTTTTGGAAGTCGTGTTTTAAGATGCGTATGCTGTAAATATCACTTTCGGAAAGGAAATAGCATTCAAACTGTTGCAATATATGCATCAATTTGAGATGTGGGAAAACAATATTTTTGTTCTATTCGTTGATTCCTACTCGCAGAATGATTTTTTTAAGGTAGGAGTGCAAATTTTACTTTTTTTTAATACAAGAATATTGCATAGAGTCGTATGTGATGACATTTGTGCCTAGGAGAAAACGAAGAACCAAAGGCCGCATGTCATTCGAAAAATGTTTAATAATTCACCGCAGGTATAAAACATCTTTGTGTATTTCAAATATGTTCATGGATTCCAATTTGATTTTTTATTCTATGACTATCCTGTTTCCTCGAAAAAATTAGGCATATAAGGTAAAATATATTTCCACGTTTAAAGGAATAAATCATTAATGTCAAACAGGATAATGTTAAAAGAAAATAAAACCTTTTAATTTAGGTAATGTGATTGCAACATTTCAGATAATCCCGCGATAAGTATTAAATAAAATGTAAATAACTAGGAAGGAAATCAAATTGGAAGCATTTTCACGAATTTAATTTGGAAGTAATAATAATAAAAACCTAAAAATATATAATTTACGAAAAAAAAGATGCTTATTTAGTATTTAACAAAAAATAATCTTTTCGATTTCTTAAGCTACACAGCAATGATATATACGAAATCATATTTTAGTAAATTTACGATGAAAATACAAATATTCAAATCTGAGTCAACCGGAAATAAAACTAGAATTCTTTCCATTAAGGGTACAATGGACGATTAAAATGTAAAAAATCGATGAAATTTGCTATATTTTTATTTTGATCTTATATGTATATTTAAACTGAAAGTTATCGTTTGGAAAAAAAATTATTTTGATATCTTAATTAGTTTGCTCAATATCAGCGTTTTGTTATTGTTATTAGGATGCCACACCCACTTGTTTTCATTTGGACAGCTGCTGTAAAAAAGGTTTTGTTTTGCTCCAAGCGCTCTAGTGTATCTAATTTTTAATTCTGACTTTATGTTGTTGTTTTTGCTTTGGCAGATGTTAAAAACTTCTACTTTTTCTTTCTTTTATTGTTTGTTTTGGTTTGTTTATTCGTTCTTCGTATACTTCATATTCGAATTGCTCGTTTTAGTTTCTTTGAAATTAGATACAAAAGCAGTTCTATTCATGGTTGAAATTAAAATTTACTCTATTTTTAATTATCTTTTTGTTTTGTTTTGTTTTTCTAAATTATGTTTTAAAAAGAATTTAATCAGTTTTCACTTCCAAAAGCCTAATAGGTCGTCCAAATAAAAGCAGACAAAGTTTGAAAATGCTAAGATATGATGGACAAAGAAATCATTTGATTCATAACCAAGCAATTATAATGACATTTTGGAAGTTTCTACCAAATGCAATAAACTTGAAATATTGAATTCATCATCTTAAAATTGTGTATAATAGTTACATTGTTCTGTTCAAACACTTTAGTATTCTTTTTTGAAGAATATTCTTTGTCATGAATTTCAGGAAAAATTTCTTCAAATAATTTAATCAAGTTTTTTTGTTTATTCTTCAAAAATGGTCTATCCTGTGCTAAATATGGTAAAGAATTTGGTTCTGTATTTAGGGAGGAACTTACAGAAAAAAATCTTTGAAGTGAACAACAAAGTTCTAAAGCCCTTTTTTTCTCAACAAAGAAAATATATCAAAATTTGATTGCTGATTTATTATAACTAAGAAAAAAAATAGTTAATCATATAAAATAAATTGTATCTTATAAGCATGTATCATATTGTCATCATATAATAACAATAAAATGAAAAAAAATTCAAAAAATCAGCACATGTCAAATTAGAAGAAAAACATGAGGATATAATTTATGCAGCAGGTGTATTTTGATTTGCTTCAAAATTTGTATGTTTATGGCTGCATATATAGTTTAAAAATGTTATATGAATATAAATTAATCTTTGTGGCTTATTAAATGTTATTAGACAAGTCTAATTTTTATTTGAACTTGTTTTAATTGAAAAAAAAGAAGTTGGTTTTGCTACACCAGAAGTATTTACTTTATATGTTTTGTGGATTCTTACAAATATATTATAAATCTATGGATGTATATATTGTAAAAAATAAACAATTTTTTTAAATATAAATATTTAACATATTTAAGTTGTTTCAATTATGTTTCTGGTCTGTAGAAACCATTGAAATGTATTTTTAGCTTTTTCTCAAAATGAAATTTTATGATGCTGTCCAATTTTCAAATACTCCATGCGCATTATATTTTTTGTTACAACTCTGAGACTTTTATCTTATGCTGTATGAACATATGATAATATAATTTTGCATTTTAAGATAAATTATGTGGTTTATATTTTTTATTAAAGATCTCAAGTAATATTATTGCATTGATTTTTTAAAAATTTTGAAACAAAGTCAATAATGCAAAGTTTTAAAAGAAAAATCATTTTGAATAAATTTAAACATGCAAAATATATTGTAGAATTAAAAAATGTATCTGAAAACACTGAAATAGTTCATTTATGTTCTATTTTTATGCGCATGGAATAATTTGAAATTCTACAATATTTTCATTTTTTAAAAATATTTTTCTAACAAAATTAAAAAGTTATCAATACATTTTGCTGAAATTTTTATTGATGCATTAATTGATAAAATGCATTTACCATGAAAATTTCAAAACAATACCTCAAAAATTGAGAAATTTTGGTTTCAACGTCCATTGTACCCTTAACGAATTGACGAACAAGCAATCTTGTCTTTGGCAGTACACATATATGTAACCGTCTTGTTCAAAATATAATCAATAATTACGCTCATTTCTTGAAGAATTTCAAAAATTTGAAAATACGAAGGAACTTGAAATCTAAAAACAAATCCGGTATAGTGACAGTTCACAATATAACGTAAAAATTATCTATTTTTGAATATTTTTTTTATCTTTTAGCATTTTAATTACTTGAATTTCAACTGATGGTTTATATTCAATTTCAAACAGAAATTTTAATTTCGAAATCGAAAGTATTTGATATTGCTTGCCTTCAATATATGCAAAACGCATTTATTCACTCGTCTCGAAACGGATTTTTAAAATTGTTACACTTCAAATTCTCCTTCAATATTAATAAATCCGATTTATTTCCTTATCACATTTTTAACAATTCAAGATTGGTAAATTTTGAGTTGTTAGTAAATTTTGTATAGGACAGTAATATTTATTTCTTTGGGCGCATTGATATCAATGCGCCCAAACTAAAATTTTATTTCTGCTTTTGTTCTACTTGAAGACTTACTTTACTCAAACTCATTCCCTTTCTTCTTTTTTAGACTGAAAACACTTCCATTAGACCATTTTTTGTCCTGCAAACCCAGTTCTCTCGGGATCAGGGTAAGTTGTTTCGTTTTTTAATTTTCACACCGAATAGCTCAAAGGCATTTAATTCCTTATAACAAATTTAATTGGCTTGTTTATCCTAAATTTTAAATTTCTTAAATATTTACCTTGCAGATAATCAAATTATCAAAACATTTGTTCTTGTGATTTTTATAATTTTGAGAACATTAAATCTCCTGTACATGAACTAAAATCAATTACCCATAAGTGCTTATTATTCTCATTATTACGATATCTGAAACTTAAGAAACTTTAAAATGAGATCCTAAAATATAGTTGTCGATTTACTTCTTTTAAATCGGTTTTCTGTTCAGGAGATGCAAAATCTAGAAAAGATTTCTGTTTATTTTCCACACAGAGCATTCTTCGAGAATGTTTACACAGAGTACAAAGATCATCTACAGTTTCTGGAAATTTAAAATGTTAAGAATTGATTTATAGTAGGAATACACAGAGAAAATTTCTGCTGAACTTAACCCTCAATAAAGATAAAATTAAGTGTAAAATAAACTTAGAAGTAATTTGATTTTATTAAATTAACCTACATTGGGAAACAAATGGTTTCTTGAGAGTATTCTTAACTTTTAATTCCTATAAAAGTCATATGCTTGCATGTGGTGTATTTTATGCTTGTTCGTTTTTCAATTTCCACGCTAAATATTCCAAACTCATTTGAGCTTTTCATAATCAATAATCCTCAGCAAAGTTAAATTCATTTGGTTATTTTATGCTTTAAATTCCGTAAAT
>JAOUZG010005863.1:0-16540 GCA_026289955.1 Argiope argentata
ACCTTTTGTTTAAAATTTCCAATTTTTTATTAAAATCTACCGTATACTTCAACATGATTGGAGGAATTTTTTCCTCTTTAGTTACATTTTCCAGATTAACTTCCTCTATAATTTTATTTAGGGGATCAAATTTATTATTGGTTTTCGTAACAAAATTATTTGACTGTTCAAAATTTTTAGTCTTATTTATTGTCTTTTTCCTGGGTGGGGAAATAAACCCTGCTTTCTTTTTATCAATAATCTCATTAATTAACGCTCCATTTAGTCTCTTATCGTGACTAATCAAACAGCCATGAGGGGAAAGACAACCAAGCAAATTTGCACTCTCACCTGTAATTTCGCCCTTTCTTTGCCTGGCCCCTTCCATCTGTTTAAGAAGAATCTCGATCTGTTGCGCTTGATCCGTTTATTTATCTCTACGGAGTTTGCCTAATATTTTAGTAAAATATTCTAAATTTGCATCTATCAATTTCTCCTCCTCTCTAAGTCTTTCTCTTTTTAAACAAACATCACATGGTTCAACAGAGTGTTGTTCTAATACATAATCTGTATCCATATCGTTAGTAACATCGTTATTTAAGTCGTGGGCGCAGTGCCTTTTAACCATAATACCTGGATCTATCAAATTAGATGGTCCCGGAGAGCCGGGCCTACTCATCTTAAATCGAAACCAAAACCGAACGGTTCGTTGCAGGAGAGACGAAGCAACACGTCAACTCCCTAGCAGATCCAGAACGGGAATGATAATGGAAAAATTTAAATAAATAAATACTCGCTCCCAGTAAACTCCTCTATTTATAAGACCAACTGGAAAAATCACAACTACCTCCTCAGCCAATCAGATACCCCGCTTAACCCAGAAATCTCATCTACTAGCGACCTAGAAGGGGATTCCGATTATAGTCTTGCTATGAGCCGGACGTGCTTTTCTGGAGCTCCGCATGTTGCGGTACCGGAGATTTTTTCCCATGGAAAAAACAAAATGAAAGAGCTAAAGGAGAAAAGAAAAAACCAGTCCCTGCCAGCCGGACGCGCCCTTTTCGGGGCTCCAGTGGAGAGGAGTTATCCAGCGGACCATCGTCTGATGAGGAAATGGAAGTAGCCACCATCAGCCAGCGAGCCACCTTCACCAGCGACCAAGCCGCCACCAGCCGTGTAAGTGCCGCCCACCAAGTAGTGACCCAAGATTGTGATATAAATAGTGATAGTGTTAGTGCCATGTGTGTCGACGAAAATAAAGTGTGTGTGACCAAGCCAGTGCCATCGAGTGTGAGCGACCTGTGTTCCCCACATCAATTAAGATATCTGAGGAATACATAGCGCAGCATCACCTCGACATAAACCAGGCCATCGCCACCAAGAACACCCTTGGCAGCTGGGCGCAAGCCATCCGGTGCCACGACTCTGACAGTAGAGAGTACGCTCAAGCCATGACGGAAATTAACCGGGTGAGTTCAATCCTAAAAAAGTTATTAGATAAGCTAGGTATCCCCCTCTTCAAACTCCCTGTGAGTATTGGAGAGGTTAACTTAATTTGTAAAAAATTCTACGAGGCTAACGCAACCTCTAACAATGAAATTGTTAATGATGATAAAGTGCATAAAAATGTTGAAAATGTATCAAATGATAAAAATGCTAATAATGATAAAAATGTAAATGTTGTAAATGTACCTACTAGTAACAAAAACAAAAATATTGGTAACCATAAAAATGAAAAAATTATTGCAAAACCAGACGCCTAGGCGCACACTTAGTAACTTATAGCAAATTAACAAAATGCAAACAGTTGAACTTAACGCTAATAAAAAAAGAACCGCGGACGCGGAAGGCTTCATAGCCCCACCCGCACATCTAATTAGAAAAAATAAAAATGCGAAAATTAATGCTCAAGGAAAAAATGAAATAGAAATAAAAACTCAGCCAGAAGGCATAGAAGAGGTTGCGTTAGAAGACGAGGTCGATGCTGAGTCTTCACCTGCACAGCCAAAACGAAGAAGAATACCGCCGTTCTTCGTTAAACCTAGGGCAGATTTTAAATTTATGCTTAATATTCTAAAATTAGAGGCCCCTTCTATGCGCTCAACAACAAGCAACAAATTCTTAAAGTTAACTGTAGACACGGAAGATGAGCACCGAAGCCTTTCCCGGCTCCTCGAAGTGCAAGGTGCCGAATTCAAAACATTCATGTTAAAATCAGATAGACCCTTAAAGGTCGTACTTCGAGGACTTCCCTCCTGCACTCCTATTGAGGACATCAAAGAGGAATTAAAAAGGGAAGGCTTTGCAGTTGTCAGTATAACTCAACTGTCAAAATTTCAGACCAAGTCTCCAATGCCGTTATTTTATGAGCAGATCACAAACGGCCCTCTCTCAGACACAATTTACACGCTGACTAAAATGTTTGGCACCAAAATTTCAGTCGAGCGATACAGAGGTAGAAAGGGGCCCTCTCAATGTTGGCTTTGTCAAGGATTTTTTCACAGTTCCGAAGCCTGCAAGCTTCCTGTGAAATGTGTCAAATGTGCAGGACCTCACAGGGCTAGAGAATGTCCTCTAGCCTTCGAGGGTAAACTTAAGTGTGCTAACTGTGCAGGTGATCACGCGGCGAACTGGCGCCAAAGCCCCAGATTCCCTAAGACTGATGGTCGACAACAAGCCACCAATAAATTCCCAAAAAACAACACCCCCTCCAATCAATCCATTTGGGATCCACCCAGGATGCATCGACCTCAAATTAATTCCAGGAAGGTAAATGAAAATGTGTCGTTCGCTCAGGCTCTAAATGCAGAGTCTGAGTTTCCTTCTCTGTCTGTACCAAAGGAGTGTGAACCAACCACCTCAGTTGTCAATAATTCTATTCCAAAACAGTCGGTCCCAGTTGATGCTGTAAATACCAAAATTTTTACCGACATCTTTTCAGGTCTAGCTGTTTTGATGAGAGAAGATTGGTGTGATGCACCTCTTCTACTCCAAGCCTTTAAATTGGCTCTCCCGTCAATCCGTGCAGCATCACACGGAGCTGACATGGCATATTTCCTTTTCGAGAAATATGTCAGCCTTAGTAACGGCGTCCCAATTCCAAAACCACGATCTGATTTGTCTTTACCTCAAAATTTCCGTCCCATCTCTCTACTTAGTAGCTTGAGTAAAGTGTACGAATCTGTGCTCTTGAAACGCCTGAATCAATTACTCAGCGACAAAAATATTTTAATTTCAGAACAATTTGGCTTTAGAAAAAATTTGTCGACGAATCACCAACTAGTTCGTGTTACAGAGTTGATTCATGACGGCTTTCAAAAGTCTGCAACCACAGGTGCACTTTTTCTGGACGTAGCCAAAGCCTTCGATAAAATTTGGCACGATGGCTTATTATTCAAGCTCATGCGACTTGATTTTTCGGCGCAATTTGTCAAAATTTTACGCTCGTATCTAACTTCACGTAACTTTAAGGTACGAGTAAACAATGTAATTTCTTCCCCCAGACCAATCCTAAGCGGTTCTGCACAAGGAAGTTTACTCTCCCCAACTCTTTAACATTTATGTTAACGATCTACCGAGAGCTAGGAATTGTCACTTAGCGATTTTCGCAGACGATACCGCCATCCTTACACAGCATAGGGATCCACAGACAGTCATACACAACATTCAAAATTACATGGCCTTTCTACAGTGCTGGCTCGAGGGTTGGAAGATAAAAGTCAATCCAACTAAATGCGCGTGTCTCCTCTTTACTAATAAGAAGAAAATGCCCGATCTAGAACCTATCCAAATTTTTGGCCAGCCCGTCCCCTTTGTAAATGAGTACAAATAAGGGTTGTTACTAGACGCAAAATTAAGCTTTAATAGTCATATTAAAGCAGCCCACACTAAAGCAATTATGATGAGTAAAAAAACTCTACAGCTTTTTCTCTCCTCGGAGCAAGCTATCGATTAGGCTCAAGCTCCTGCTCTACAAAGCCATAATAAAGACCAACTGTAATGTACGGTTCCCAAATCTGGGGGGGGGGGCACTTCAGCAAAAAACATTAAGAAGTTGCAAGTTCTACAAAATGGACAACTCAGGAGAATAGTTAGCGCTCCCTGGTACGTCAGAAACAGAATTATTCATGACGACCTCCAAATTGATCCTGTTTCGGAATTTATCAAAAGAACATCAATTAAGTTCTTCGAAAAAATACCCCAGATTCGTAACGAATTACTTCAACTACCTGTTTACGCCAAATAAAGCCTAGCTCTCGTAAGAGGCCTAGAGATGCCATTGATAATGTATTTGTCAACTTCCCAGCCATCAAAAAGCTGAGGACTAATTAACTCTGTTACCAATCTGGAGTTTTAAATTTTCAAAATTATACCTGTTTAGGCCATAGATAGCTACGATGTGCTATACGCGATATTTCCTGGAATTATGTATTTTTTCTTAACTAAGCAAAATAGCCCAACCCAGAATTAGAAGGCACGTGCAACGTAACTCCATTAAATTTCTCAATAGCCCCATAAATAGTATAAACCTATTATTTTAATTATCTTAATTATTTACCAATGAAAAAGAAAAGAAAGATTTTTTTTGTTAATTACCATCTTTGACGTTAGAGCTTTATTGCGCTCGTCTAAACTAGTTCTATTAATTTTAATGTACCCCCAACTTACAAATTAAAGAATTATTCAAAATAATGATGTGGAGGTGCTCGTGACCACTTTGTCACACCGCGGAACTCCGAAACATCACAACGTTGCCGTTGCCGTCACGACCCTCGTGCCACTCATAGAGCTATTTCAACAAATAAAATTAATTATAAATCAGTTTCCAGAAATTATGCACATGGCGCAGGAATTGAAAAAAGCCGAAAAAATAGAGGACAAAATTCATGTCATTTTCAGGACAATCTTCAAGGCTCTTGAAAAAACTGCTAATTAATGTTCACTTGTAACTCCTTAAACATAGTGTACTGGAACGCAAACGGGATCAAAGCAAAACTAAATGAACTTAAACTGTTTATCAATAAGCGTAGCCCCGATCTAATACTTATTCAAGAAACCCACCTGAGACCAGGCCAAAAGATTTATATTGCGAATTATTCAGTCTTTTACTCCTATAGACAGCTGCAAAACGACCAGAAAGCGAGTGGTGGTACTGCAGTCATAGTCAAAAACTCCATTCCCCACAATCAAGTTACCCCACAAACTTTAATTCACGTCGAAGCTACTCTCGTCGCCATCACCCCAAAGAATAGAGACCCTATTACACTAATATCTATACGATGAAAGTAATATCTAAACGATGAAAATACTACGAGAATTAAAAGAAATTCTTAAGGAATTCCCAACTCTAATTGAAGCAGCGAAACTCGCAATGAAGACGACGGATCGAGCAGAGAAAAAGATGATCATCCTTAATGCCCTGATCAGCTAAGTTTATGTTTACACTTTGGCTGCGACATCTCCCCCCCCCCCAATCCTGCCCGAACCTTCTGCATCTTGCCTGACTGACTGAGATCCTGCTGAACTGTCCAACCACCACTTATTAAGTACTATCTCCTACTAATTTAATCTTGGTAATTAATTTTTTTTCTCTCCCTCTTCCTCCTAACTGAACTTCACCTTAATTAATTCTTTCGCTTGGAATTGCTTTTTTTTCAAATATTTTGAACTAATTTTATTATGTCAGCTTATTTTGTTAGGTACTAAAGAAGCAATAGTTACGGAATGGAGGTTATAGGCTCACGCCCGGGTCCTCCTTCCAAATGCACTATCGGTTGGTGTCGGGGTTTTGAACTGAGAGATTGTCCTTTCAGCTCGCTCTTGATTTTTTCAACCTGAATTCTTTAGAAATTAGTGCTACCCCTAGTTCCGACTCGCCCTTTTCAGGGCCAGTGATGGAAGGTGCTACGGAGTTAGCGAAGCGTAGATGTGAGGAAAGTAATTTAAATAACGATGAGATGACTATTGATAGGGAGACTCCAAATTCACAGACATTTGCGATGAACACACCATGCCACAACTGTACGACAAGACACAACATGTATATACAAATAGCCATCTTGAAAGCACAACTCGATGGACAGGCCCACTTACTCTTGGGTTTAAGAAAAATGTTCCCCTTCAATGAACCTCACTACAGTGCCGAAGAAAAAAGAAGCACGATGGCCAAGCAGTTTGAAGACCTCAGGGGTGAGTTTAATGCTTTACCTAATTGTCAGGGCTGTAACCAGACGAACCTCCCCCCAAATGATAATAATAATGAAAGCCAATTTCAAACTGTCTCCCCAAAAAGAAAGACCAGAATGCGCCCTCCTCAAATGCCAACCAATAATATACAACTACAAAATCGTTTTAATGCTTTAAACATAGAGGAAAGTGAAACCACCCCCGTAGCTGAAAAAGAAATAACAACCAAAATCCCACCTATAATGCTCAGATATACCTCGCAGTTTGATGAAATGCTACACGATCTAAACAAAACGTGCGGCCCCACCACTAATTGACTAAACAGAAATTTTGTCAAAATTTTTCCCACTTCCATAGAACAACACTCGGCTATTCAAAATCGATGCAGAGGAAGAGGTTTCGATTTCTATATAATCACTTCCAAGGACCAGAGACCACTTAAAGTGGTTGTAAAGGGACTTCCCCATGACTTTAGCTCTCAAAAAATAAAAGATGCTCTAGAAGAATATAATCTGCCAGTTGTGAAAGTCAGCCAAATGACGCAAAATAGAACTAAAAATCTTCCATTTTACTTAGTAGAATTAAATAGAGGACAAGAAGCGGATAAAATCTTTGAAGTCAAACCCATAAACTATCTGAGTGTTTCTATAGAACAATATAGAGGTAGAGGTGTTGTTTCACAATGTTATCGATGTAACCTCTTTCATCATTCAGCAAAAAATTGCAACATAAGACCCAGGTGTCTTAAGTGTGGAGAACAACACGAAACTCGCGAATGCCCTACAAAAGAACCCATCCAGGTCCCAATCTGTATAAATTGTAATGAAACTGGGTATATTGCCTCCTACCGCGGATGCAAAGCTTTTCCCAAGCCTCCCAACCCCCTAGCAAATAGGCAAAACTACTTCACTAAAAATCAATCGACAGTCAGTGAAAATGTCACTTACGCCAGTCTTCTAAGCAACACCTCCCGACAAGAGATGGCGCCACGTGCACACCTAGCTAGCCAAGAGATGGCGCCACATGAGCGTCCGGTTAGCAGTAAACAAAACGCTAATCCTGCATTCACAGACCTTCAGTCAGTCGTGGAAGCTATGAGGAAGATACAGCAGCTCCTGGCAGAATTACCTAACCTACTCAAAGCACTAAGACAAATGAAACATGCATCCTCCCCCATAGAAAAAGCATCAATCCTATTAGCAGCTTTTGGTGCTCAGGATTTATTTAACGTTGGCTAAAATTCAAACATAATAGTCTTCGCATAATTTACTGGAATGCAAATGGCATTAATAATAAAATCTATGACTTTCGTAACTTTGTAAATAAGTATAACCCCGACGTAATATTACTAAAAGAAACCCACCCTAGACCACAAAGAAAGATCTTCCTGGCGAATTACTTTTCATACTACAGCTATAGAATTAATCAAGCAGGAGGTGGAACTGCCATTCTAATTAAAAACGGCCTACCTCACAAAGAGGTCACCCCCCATTACTACAAAATGTAGAAGCGACCGTGGTGCAACTTAATATTAAAAATAATGAACCCATAAATTTCATCTCCACCTATATACCCCCCAGTGCAGATAATTTTAATTTTATTTTTGATCTGGAACTTTTAATTAAATTAGGGCCTAACCCAATTCTCTGCGGGGATTTTAATGCACAACACGTCAGCTGGGGTAGTAAGAAAAAATGTCCCAAAGGAAACTCTCTACACCATTTCGCCCTTCAGGCCGGACTTGTTATTATTGCCCCCTCCACCCCCACTAGATTCGGTCTCCACTCAGCATCCACAATCGACCTAACAATAGTTAAAGACTTTCAATACCCTTATGAAATTTACTCGGTGTCAGAGCTAAGCTCTGACCATAACCCAATACTTCTGAACTTCTTCCTTAACACCAGAATAAAAGCTTTTAGATGGAGAGCCTGGGCGTTTCGCCTATAATCTCCAGTCCTTAACTGTTGCTACAAAGAAAGTGTCATAACAACATGTTCTTACTTAATGATGTGGTACAGAGTAGTTGGTAAGTTTATTACATAATGAAAGAAAAGAAGGAGGGGGAAAGTTAAAGAAAAAAAATTGGTAGTACTTAATTAAAAAATAATAATTTATACTAAGCGTAAAATAAAAAAGAGAAAAAAACAATTTTTAAATTTAAGTAATTAACGGGAGAATTTGGGAGTGGTTAGTGGAGAATGCTGGCAGTCAAATTCTTTCGCTCCATTCATGCGGTCGTGGAAGGTTGCAGAGTCCATTAGTCAGGGCGGGACCAGTTCATCTTCTTTCTTCTCTTCCTTCAAGGTCGTTTGGCGAGTTTCCCCTCTGTCGCGTGGCTGTTGATGGAGTGTCCTTGTGAGTATATTAGGGTTGCTTGGCAGGGGGCCGGCGTCCTTGACCAGCTGGAGATAACGGTCTAGTGCGTAAGGGGTTAGGTGGATTTTTTTAACCCTTTGGGGCCTAATTGAGAAGAGCTCTTGGTCTTTTCTTGAATCTTGGGCTTTTCGGGTGATATTTAGGGATGGATTGAATAGTTATATTTTGGATGTTATCAATTCGTTCAAAGAAGGCTATTGCAAGTTTTATTATGTATTCTTTAACTGTTTTAATTTTGAGGTCTTTTCTGATATTGCTGTTTCTCACAAACCAGGGCATTTTGGTAATTTGTCTGAGAATTTGATTTTGCATGGTTTCCAGTTTCTTGATATGGGATTGCGCTGCTATTCCCCATATTGGGGCCGCATAAGTGAAGATCGGTCTTAATATTGACTTGTAGATTAGGGTTTTATTTTTAGTGGATAGTTTGGAGCTATGGTTGATGAGTGGGTATAGCATGGCTTTGGCAGCTTGGTATTTTTTTTATTGCGTTGATATGCGGTCCGAAAGTAAGTCTATTGTCCAGGATTACCCCAAGGTATTTTGTTTCTTTTTGCCAAGGGATGGTGATTTTATTTAGTTTGGGGGGGGTCGGATTATTTCTTTTACGGGAGAAGAATATTGCCTGACTTTTGTCCGCATTGACTTTTATTTTCCACTTTATAAGCCATTTTTCTAATTTGTTAAGATGGTGTTGGATGTCGTTAGCTATTTTTTCCTTTTCTTTTGCGGTACTGAGGATGGCTGTGTCATCCGCGAAGAGGTAGAGTTGGGTTTTTGTTGATCTTGCCATGTCGTTTATATAAATATTGAAGCAGAGGGGTGCTAATATTGATCCTTGGGCTATTCCTGCTTCCATTGTTCTTGGGGAAGAGAGTTCTTTTCCTATTCTAACTTTAAATTCGCGGTTGATAAGGTATGAGGCTAGAAGTCGAGTTAAACCATCCGGAACATTTAGATTTATTATTTTAAATATGAGGCCTTTTATCCAAACTTTATCAAATGATTTTGCTATGTCCAAGAAGACCGCACCAGTGTCCTTTTCTTCTGACCACGCTTGTTTTACTATTTCGGTCATCCGTAGAAGTTGCGCGACGGTGGAATGATTATCTCTGAAGCCGAATTGATATTTCTTCCTTAACTACTCCTTGCCAAAATCCACTGCTATATATAGTACTAGCTGGAAAAACTTTAGATTAACGCTCGACCAATTAGAAACCCCGAAAATAGGCGAAATCCAAAATCCCACTGAACTTGAAAATCTTGTCACCCAGCTCGAAGAACATATCTTAAATGCTAAAAAACTAGCTGAAAGCCCGATTTTAAACATACAAACATATATTGATCCAGAAATTAGGAATTTAATTCGAGATAGAAACTTCGCCAGGAGGAAATTTCAAAAAACTAGAGACCCAGTCTTCAAGCGATTCATGAATAAATGAAACAAAGAATTTGAAAAACTTAGCAGAGAAATTGAATGCAATGAAATCGTCAACCAAATCTCAAACGCCAACACTGAGGACGGTTCATTATGGAAACTTGTTAAAACCTTTAAAACTAAAAATTCCGCCCTTGAAAGGCCATACTAATATTGCAGAAACTGATAAGGATAAAGCAAACTGCCTGGCTAATAGCCTTGAGAACCAATTTAAACTTAATGATATTAATGACTCAATGACAGAACAAATTGTGGATAATACAGTCGATAGCTTTCTGGAATCACTCCCTCCAAATTTTACTGACTTCTCGCCACCTACTACTATGGAAATCAAAAATTATATTGATAAATTGAATGTTAAAAAAGCCCCTGGTATGGATGGTATCAGCAACTTAATGCTTAAAAAACTCCCCGATAACTATATCATTTTTCTGACTCAAATTATTCATAATATGTTAAAAATTGGATATTTCTCTAATAAATGGAAAACAGCTGCTGTAATTCCAATATTAAAACCGGGCAAAGATCCCACAATTCCTAACAGCTACCGCCCAATTTCTCTCCTCCCTTCAATAAGTAAAATAGCTGAGCACATTATTCTTGAACGACTTAATAAATTCCTTAACGACAATAATATCCTTACTCCCGAACAATTCGGTTTCCGCAATAAACTATCAACGACGCACCAACTACTCCGAGTAGTTGAGTATATTGAAGAAGGACTAGAAAATGATCAAAAATCCGCTGCAGTATTCCTTGACATCCAGAAAGCTTTCGACAGAGTTTGGTTGGTTGGTTGTGTGGGGTTTATTGGCGCAAAAGCCAGATTTGGCTATACTGCGCCAAGCAAATGGTAAAATTATAAAAGATAAATGTAATCCTTTGTTCAATTAACAAATGAGCAATGAGCTTACATCAAATTAGTTTAATGAAAACAATAATTAGAAAATAAAAATTTAAAACCCTGTACCAAAACAGTGTTACCAAATGATGTTAATGTATATGAAATTAAAATGAAAGTTAAGTATACATAATAATAAAAATTTTCATATACAAGTAAAAAACCCAATAGCTCTTAAGAACTTAAAAATATTTGGGTGGTATTTCTCACTCACCAGGTCTCGTAATGTGAAAGAAGTCAAGTTAAAAAAACAAGAACGATAAGAATTAAAAACTGGACATTCAATTAAAACATGATGAACAGTAAAAGGAACTTGGCAGCTGTTGCACATAGGCGCATTTTCTCCAAATATTAGATGTTTATGAGTAAAGCGTGTATGACCTATACGGAGACGAGTCAACTTCACATCCATCTCACGTATAGGATGAACAGGCCATGAAACAATATCAGTTCTAATGGAATGCAATTTATTTCCGACCTGCAGATCCCATGAATTGTAATATCCCCCAACACCTAGTCAAAATTATTACATCTTTCCTCAGCAATAGATCCTTCAGGATAAAACTCAGCAATATTTATTCTGAGATTAAACCCATTCAGGCTGGTGTCCCGCAAGGATCTAAACTGGGGCCTATTTTATTCTCGATTTTTATTAACGACATCTCTAAGCAATTTAACACTCTACTTTGTATGTACGCAGATGATACTGCAATATTACCGCGAAACAAAAATCCGAATTACTTAACCATAGCACTAAATCGCCACATCAAATCGCTTGAAGAATGGTTCCAAAAATGGAAAATAGAAATCAATGCCACTAAGACCGAAGCAATTTATTTTACTAGATATAACTATCATAACCTTCCCTTAAAATCAGAAATCAGGTAATTCCGTGGTCTAAGGAATGCAAGTATCTAGGAGTCATATTAGACAGTAAATTAACTTGGAAGCCCCACTTTTATTATATAACTAAAAAGTTTCGAGACCTAACTCGTAAATTTTATCCCTTAATTTCTCGAAACTCCAAAATGCCCAGGGAACACAAAATACTTATTTACACCGCTTATTTGCGTCCAGTAATTACTTATGCCTGCCCGGTGTGGGGGTATGCTCCTAAATGTAACCTTAAAATTGTTGAACGTCTCCAAAATGTGTTAATTAGAAATATTTGCAAAATGTACTGGTACATGCCCAATACCAATATGTACAAAGCGCTTAATTACTCTCCACTCAAAAAATTCATTCAGAAACTTGCAAAAAAATTCTTTGATAATATGGAAAATATTAATAATGATGCAATAGCTAAAATACCTAAATATACCCCAAACAGTAAAATTAGACGCCCCAGAAATATCTTGCTTAATTCTTAAATTTTAATTTCCTAATTGTAATTGATTAATTGTAATTTTACCTTTTAACTTCTACTTAAATCACATCTAACTTAGTTCCTTCTATACTTGGAGCCATACCTCCACGCCCCACCCCCTCTCAACCAATAATATGCAGCCCTGACACACGCTACCTCACCCCATCCCTTCCAAAACCGAGGTTATAAAACCCACTGCAGCAGGCTCACCACCACTTTCAGCGCTCATCGCAGAAGACCAAGGCAACGCAAAGCAGCAAGGCCACTATTAGATCTCCAGTTTCGAGGATAAGCTCCTGCCGGGGCTAGGCGCCTCGCTAACCTACAACTACAACTCCTCACTTCCCATTCCGTGTTGAGATCTGCTAGGGTGTAGCCGTGTTTTACGTTTCACCCGTCTTTTGATCTAGCGAGCGATTAGTTTAGCCGACCTGGTTCTACGGAACCTGTGGGACAGGTAGTGCAAGGGGCAAAGAGAATTTGCATGGACAATGATAGTTGCGAAATGGACACTGAAATAAATTTTCAAAACAGCGTCTTTAAGCCGTGCCAGAGCTGTGAGCGGAAAAAACAACTATAGGAGATGATTGCTATCATGCAATTCGATGTCACCACAATAAAGCAACGAATTATCCAACTAAACACGTTAGAGTATTCTAACAAAGGTGATTTAATAGAGGACGAAAATCAGAAGCTGGTTGGTTGGTTGGTTGTGTAGGGTTTATTGGCGCAAGAGCCAGATTTCGCTATACAGCGCCAAGCAAATGGTAAAATTATAAAAGATAAAAAATATAGTCCTTTGTTCAATTAACACATGAGCAATGAGATTAAATCAAATTAGTTTAATTAAAACAATGATTAGAGAACAAAATTTAAAACCCTGTGCTATAACAGTTTGAAACAATGATGTTAATGTATATGAACTAAAAATGAAGGTTAAACATACAGAATAATAAAAAATCTCATATACAAGTAAAAAAACCAATAGCCCTTAAGAACTTAAAAATGTTTGGGTGGTATTTTTCACCCACCATGTCTCGTAATGTGAAAGAAATCAATGTAAAAAAACAAGAACGATGAGAATTAAAAACTGGACATTCAATTAAAACATGATGAACAGTAAAAGGAACCTGGCAGTTGTTGCACATAGGCGCATTTTCTCCAAATATTAGATGTTTATGTGTAAAGCGTGTATGACCTATACGGAGACGAGTCAACTTCACATCCATCTCACGCATAGGATGAACAGGCCACGAAACAATATCAGTTCTAATGGAATGCAATTTATTTCCGACCTGCAGATCCCATGACTTTTGCCAGTTAGAAGAGTTGCGATGAACGATGGACCTTTTAACATCGCAGAAGGGAATCCCTATTCTAAAAAGGGTCGATGCAGATTTAGCAATCAAGTCTGCATTCTCATTTCCAAGGATGCCAACATGACTTGGAACCCAGCAGAATTTTATTTGAAACCCATCGTTTTTTAAAAGCTGTAAAGTAAATAAAATTTTTATTGCAATCGGATGCATCCGATTGTGATAGTGTGAAAGTGTCTCCAAAGCACTCATGCTATCGGTGTATATAATAAATTTACGCTGAGTTGAAGGTGATATTTTCTGGAGAGCGCACAAAATTGCTACCAACTCAGCAGTAAAGACAGAGCAACAATCGTGAAGACGATGACCGACTGTATTGGATTGAATTATTACTCCACAACCGACATGACCATCCGATTTCGAGCCATCCGTGAAGATTGGATAAAAGGATTGGTTGGTTGGTTGGGATTTTCTGGCGCAAGAACCATGTCTGGCTATGCTGCGCCAAGCTTATGGTAGATAAACAGGTTCACGGTTTAAAACATATGGTATTAAACGATGAAAAGACAAAATTTTAAAAACATTGAAAATTTAAATCTTGCAGTTTATAAAATGTTTAAAATACATTTTGTCAGCCTTTAGACTGAGAAGTTTTATATTAAATAATAATCTAAAGGATTAAATCCTGGGCATTGGAAAAATATAGTAGAAGAGGTAAAAACAATATGGATGTATTTCTAAAACACTGTTAGTAAACGATGTGTAGTAAAATTAGAATCCGCTCTTTTATATTAAAAGGCAAAAGAAAAGAAAAAAGCTACAAATTCTTGTATTTCGTAGGAATAATATATTTACGCTTTTCCTTTTTATGTTTGATACACGGTGGAGGAGTAAAAACTTGTTGTGGCTCTTCCAAGTCTTCAGACATATCATATTCCAAAATATCTCCTTCTGATGCAGTGGAAGAGCTCATCTCTGCATCGGTATCAAATTCCTGAGATTTTTGCATCCTCTTTCCTCTAAAGGAAGGAGCATTTATAGATTGTGGTGCAGTGCTGGTAGAAGGAAGAGGTTGAGTTTGAGTTGAGATAACTGGCTTAGTATTCAATGGTAATTTCCCATTTGAAACAGTATTTTGTACTAAAACTGTTGTGGGATTTTGACGAGGAGAAATCTTGTAAAATTTTGACATTTTTTCAGTATTGGTAACAAGTTTTGTTTTTGTCGGAGATGTCTTTTTTAACTTTTTAACGTTAGTCACAAGTTGAAACCCATTTAGGTCTGGTAAAACAGAAGTATCTTCAGGAACTGGTACAGCAGATAATGAGGGAGTATTTGATAAGTTAATTTGATTAGATGTTATTTTAACAGATTCAGAAGAATTTGAACTGTTACAAGATGAGATATCGGCTAATCCCCATTGTGTAGATATGGTAGCAGATACCTTTTTTACAATGGAGGCGTAAGCATTTCCTGAATTAGGCATTTTCGCCTTAACGATTTTACGGGCTTCCTGGTAAGAAATATTGTTTTTTATTTTTGTTGATATTATTTCTTTTTCCTGTTTCCAGACAAGGCAGTTCCGAGAGAAAGATGTGTGGTCACCCTTACAGTTGACTCACTTCTCTTTACCAGTGCAGTTAGTACTGTCATGATTGACTTCTGCACAACGGGCGCATGTCATTGTTCCGCGGCAAGATGATTTTGAATGCCCGAATCTCTGGCACTGGAAGCACCTTAAGGGATTTGGCACATATTGTCTAACTGATAAGCGCATATATCCGGCTTTAATATATTCTGGTAAAGTAGAGGAATTGAAAGTTAATACCAGATGCTTAGTATTGAGGAGCTGGCCATCTCTTCGTATTGTAATACGCCGTACATGGGTCACCCCCTGACTTTTTAGCTTTTCAGTAATTTCTTCTATTGGAACATTGAAGAGTTCACCACAAGATACAACACCTTTTGATGAATTTAATGATGGATGGAGACTAACTGTGACAGGTATCGTTGATAAAGTTTTGAGATTTACAATTTGTTTTGCTTGTTTGGGAGAATTGACTTCGACCAGTAGGTCACCAGATCGAAGTTTCTTAGTAGATTTTACCACCCCAATATTTCCAGATATTGCCTTTTCCACCAAGAATGGGGACACACCATGAAATGATTCTTTGTTTTCTGATATTCTCTGAATAAGAAAGAATGTTGGAAAATTTTGTACAGGTTAAACACTGTGTTGCCCACTGAAGGGAGTACGTTTAGATTTGCCCATATGACATTAAACAAGTTTCAGGTCCAACGGCACCGCCCACCACGGAGCCCAATTGGATTAAAGGAAGAATACCGATAGCGATGGTAGAGAAACAGCTGTTGGAAAACAACATGAGCAGTTGAGGATTTCTCGAATCCAATGAAAGGATTCAAGTACGAAAACTGTGGAATGTCCCAGGGTGGGATACTAAAAGTATCAACTGCTTTAACATGAACAGTGTTAAGGTCCAAGTCATGCAGGAGAAATTTGGTACGCTCGCAAAATGGAAGAATGTGAGAGGGACGGGCATTATAAAGTCGGCGAAGGCTAACTGGCAGTGACACCTGGCTCAAGGGATGTTTCGATAAAGATTTTGTTCGAAAATAAAAAGATGCAGACAGTGTCTTTCGTCTTAAAGAGGTAGCTGGTGACATATAACATATAGACTTTCAACTGGAGATGTACGGAATGCACCAGAGCAAATGCGCAAAGCAGAATGATGAACAGTATCTAGGCGTTTGAGGACAGATAAACGGGCAGATCCATACACCATACACCCGTAATCAATTCGAGATAGAATCATTGCCTGATATATCCGGAGAAGTGAGGTTCTATCGGCACCCCAAGATGTTCGGGAGAGCACTTTCAACACGTTTAATGCCTTCTCACACTTTCTTCGAAGTTGTATGATATGTGGAAGAAAGGTTAACTTCGAATCGAAGAT
>JAOUZG010005872.1:1560-24196 GCA_026289955.1 Argiope argentata
TATATTCAAAAAAGTTATGAAATATTTTTATAGTTCCCCAATCATATCGAATGTATTTAATAAAATTTTCATGACACAATATTCTTAAAAAAAATACATCCATTCTTTGGAAACTAAAACTAATCGAATTATAAATTGGTGGAGATCCCTACTGATAGAAGAATGTAACAGTTTAATATGCCACCCCTAGTAATCATTTGCGGATTGAAATTATGTTATTCTAGTTTGCAGACGATCGATGAAGTTTATTAAAATTTGATTTTTGTTTTCGAATACTTTACACGATGAGAAATTAGAACAGCTTTGGAACTATTTTAAAAGAAATGGTTTATCAGTTTTTTCCTATTTTTTATTTTTAGGTTTTTTTATTTACTTTTTTATATTAGAGGTTTTAACTAAGAAAAACTCTAGCATTCATAGGAATATAGATGCTTAGTTTATCAAATATTTACAAATTTTGTCTACGATTACAAATGCCTTCAGGGAAATAATGAGATTATACAAATTCTTTTAAGGAATAAGAAAAGAAAGGAAAGGAAAAATTTTCTTCTAAATGCAAGCAATAAATCTGTCTAGTAGATCATAAACCAGTCAGAAAAATTTATGTCTTGCTTCTGGGATGCAAAGTTTCAGCTGCTGGTAGCAATACGTCATTATTAATCTTTTAAAAATATTTTCATTTATATAGAAAATTTATTTTTATTCAGCAGTTTTGTTTAACTAAAAAGGTGTCTGTGATGTTAATGGAGTTTTTTATTGTCTAATGAAATTTATTTGCTTTTTTTCTGCGTACCTGTACATCTGGGCAAGAATTAATAACATACCTTAAATCATATTGCATATAAGTAATTTTTTTACAGTTAATAATGAAGTGGCTTTCATTTGAAATTGTTTCATTATTTTAATTACATTTTTAACGTCATTTTATTTTATAATAAAAATGTTTTTCCATCACATTTTTTATAGAACAAACTAATATTTCTGTTATCATATGAATAAAAAAATGAATATCTTTTGGCAATTTTCTTTTGATTATACAAGTCAGCAAAACTAAAATAGCATTTTTAATTTCATCCAAAAATTTTGCTTTTTCGGATGGTTTTTTTAAATAAGTTTTTGCGATCCTCATTTAGGTTAATCATCTATAAATTCAAACAGTTTTAATAATAAAGCAATAGAACTTTTTTCTATCTTGTGTTTTAAAGTGTCATCAATTTTTTTATTAATTATGACGGAGGGACCAAAAATATCAAATTAAAAGCTAAAATTCTTTTTGTTTATACTTCCAAAAATACATCTTTGATTGAAGCAACAGCAAATATAATTCTTTTAAATTTTGAAATTATTTTTCGAATTAAAAATATATGCTTGTTTCAAACAGTTTAAAAGCATTGGATTTCAATAAGAGAGAATACCCTGTTTTTTTTTTCGAAAATTCTAATAAATGCAACGATTTTCAGACAGAATGATATTAAAACAAGTAATATAAAAAACAATTTTTAAAATTAATTCCTACTTAGGTTAACAAAGGAAAATTTTATTTTAGTAACTCTTTTTTAAATAATAACAATATAAATATGTATAGAAATATGACAGAATCACAAAATTAAGCGGCACAACAGAACGTGAATTTTCTGGCCATTTTCCATTCTTCTTTCTATACCTGGTGTTCGAACTCGCAACCCAAGGGATGGGAATCCAACGCCAAACCTACCAGACTATCGCAGCCTAATGATTACACTTCTATAAATAATTGATTAAAAAAATTATACTAGCATTGAATTTTCAACGCCTATTGAGGATCTAAAGGAAAACATAAAAGGTTTGATTTTTCTACATAGGTTGGGGTACTCAATACAGATTAGAAATTTTTAATTTTCTATATTATGTATTATTTTAATTCGAAAGTACTTAAAAATGGGTCGAAAAAAATCGATTCATTAACAATGTTTAATTTTAAATTCATCAAGCATCATGAAAATAAACAGAATCATTTGAAATAATCAGCCGAAAACATGTTAAGCCTATTCTCATTAGGGTGCGGGAAAAACAAACAGAATTCGTTACTTATTTGGCGACGGGGAAATGAAGACTTTTGGCGAGAAAGTTAGTTTTTATTTAATTAATAAAAAATTCATGAATTGATTTTTGAGAAAACTTTATTAACGTCAAGTGTCATCTACTACAAGTTTAAAAAGATTTGCTTGAACGTGATTGGATGAATAAAGAGCATTTAATTAACGATTGAAAATTGGAACAAGATATATAGATTTATACATAGAGAGAGTGTGAGCTAATAGTAGGAATTGAAAAAAGGCAGCTGGTTAAAAGTTTTAGCTCCCCCTTTGCAGATGGATGCTTTTATCTATGTCTATTTCTATTATAAGCCTAAAGAGAAAAGAGTTGTGTGAGTGTGTTTCGCTTTATTTGTAAATTTAAATTGTTTAAACGTCTGCAAAGTAAATGCCTGTCTGTAATCTGCCTGTTTTTGGTTTCACGTTTCACTCTAATTAAAAAAAAAAGAGTTTTTGATTATTTTTAAACTGTTTCTTTGCACATTTTTGGATAAAAAAATATTAACAAGAGAAGAAATTATTTATTTTTAATTTTATTATTATTATTTATTTATTTATTTTATTTATTTAATTTTATTATTATTTATTTTTAATTTTTATTTTCTCATGTATTTGGAATTTAAGAAAAAAATTCCAAATACATGAGAATCGAATTTTCGCCTATCTATTTTTATCCAAATGTTCTTTTATTCCTTCATGATTATTTTTAGGACAGCAAATTGAATTTATTCGCCACTCAAGAAACTAATTTAATGTTTCATCCGGTATAAGATAAAAGAAAAAAAACACGTCATTTTCATGGTTCATTAGTGTATATCAGAAATCGCAAATAAAGAAGCCGAGTATTTCCTTTCTAATTTATGTCATCCCCCCCCCGCCGTTATTTTTTCTTTCTTCTCATTATATCAGCAATCCCCTATTTCATCATTCGCATGCAGAAAAAAGAATTTTGGCGTTGTTTTCTTTTTATAATTATTGATTCCGTTATGCAAACTAATGTACTGAATTTATGTGACATTTTGGTCATGTGACTAACGTATCATCGGAGTGTTCCGATTTTCGATTCATAAAAAATCGATATTTTCGAAAAATTGATTTTTTGAAGTCAGTTTTTGAAAAATATCAATTTATTGAAATCATGATAATAAATAATACTTCACGATAAATCATGATTTAAAATATCGATATTCACAATTAATTTGAGATTTGGATTCCGTTTTGGTTATCGATTAGCATTTATTTTTGTTACTCTTTTTTCCCCCTTCATACAATGATTGTTAATATTTCTATAACCACGATCATATTCTAATATAAGTACTTGTTTCAAGTGTATCATTTTGAAACAAACAGTTTTCTGTTCTCTAACTGAATAATACCATTCTGGAAAAATATGTGCGATGATCAAAAATTTGTAGATTGATATTTGTTTAATCACTAAATTCTTCATTTCAGAAATAAAAGCAAAATGGAATGAATTAATTCAAAATTTTATTCGTAGCTTGTATTTTCCATCCTAAGCATACTCGCGAAAAAAAGAGATTCGGTTAAACTTCCGTTTTTGCTCAGTGACTAATCGCGATACAATTAATCGTTTTTATTTAATTTACGTTTTCGATTTCTCTTTGTTTTGCCGGGCGTTTATTATTGTCGCAAATTATTCTTATTGTCTTTCATGCAGAATTTTTATTAATATTTCTACAAATAATTTCATATTCTAATATAAAAAAAATATTTGTTTTAAACGCAATGTCATACATTGTAACACGAAGACCCTATTCCAGCACTGACATACTTTATTAAAAGATTTTCAAGTTTAATCGTTTTAATCGTTTTTTTCCTTGTGAATAAAAATGGCTAGAATTTTTATTCACAAGGAAAAAAACGATTAAAACGAGCCTCTCTTAAAAAATCAGTTTTTAATAGCGCGTTGCCATTGCATTTACAAAAGCTCTGATTTAAAAATATAAGATAATGATTCCAGCAAATAAAACCTATAGAAATGTCATTTTGAGAGCGTGATTAGATAAATTAAATAAATAGAAAATGCGATAAATTTTTTAAACAAAAAATGGGAGACAAAGCTTTTTGGATCGTTTGCAGTACTAAAGTGACTCATTCAATGAAACGATTAAAATGAATAAAATTATAATTGAACTTGCACGAGCACGTGGTGCTTGGCCGTTCAAGAAATCATGTTCTGACATGATGCATTGAAATATGCATAGCAGATTTCATTTTAATATTTATTTTAATTTAATCTTTCATGCATGAGGTTCAAGATTCCAATAGAGTTAATCATCAAATTTTATAGAGAAAATGAGAATTTTGAATTAGAAAAATTTCCAATAATTTTACAAACAAATAATTTTACAAACAAATCAATTTCTTATGATGCATACCGAAGAAGGTAAATATTAAATACTTAGCCAAACTTCACATATGAATAAAAAATAATTAACTAACAAACAAGCAAAATAATGAAAAATAAAATCTATGATAGGAAATCTAATTGCGATCATTCATGTAAGAACATTATTATTTTTTCAGTCATAATTTGTCTTAAATAATTTTAAATCATTAACCTGTTTAAAACGGTTTGGAACAATCACGGGACTTCTCTATCGGTATATATTCCCCTATTTTATATATTATATATATATATATATATATATATATATATATATATATATATATATAATTTGTTAAACATTCATTTTCAATTTTTCTAATTGGTTAATAAAGTTTTGGTGCTAAACCGATTTCCAAATGAAATCACAGCTATAATGTCGTAGTTCCATGTCAACCTTTTAAAAACGCTTTTGCTGTCAAAGAAACATAGTAATAGTAAAGCAATAGTTAAAAGCAGGTCAAACTTTTAAAAACACATCTGCTGTCAAAGAAGCAGACATAATAATAATGCAATACTGGTAAAAGCAGGTAAAATATTTTTTGCCTCTAGATTTCGGAGAGAACAAAACTTCTTAACCAAAACAGCATCATGTTCTCACATGATAATAAATTAAATTAATGATATAGTTAAATTACTAATATACGTATATATAAGATATATTTTATATATATAGGAAAGTAAGCAGTTATTTCAAGCAATAAATTCATTATTTTTATACCTAAGAATAGTAACAGCACAATAAATATTGAATTCCTAATTTGAACGGTAAGGATTACTTTACAAATATCGTATGATTACATATGCACTTTAATGCATTTTTGTTTGTTTTGCCACTGAATGTATTTTTATAAAACTTTCTTGACTTTGACACAAAAACAAAAGTCAGCATTTGAGAACTGTCACACGGTTGAATGACATTTGGCAAATATATTGGTCTCACTTTCTGTTTACTTTCCCCCCCTTAAGTCTCATCTCTTTTCTTTATCCATAGTAAAACTAAAAAGCTATATCCTCTAAAAATAAAAACGTATGCAGATCTCTAATAAACAGTTTATTTTATAAATATGTTTTCCACTTATTATACCTTATATTATTCCTTATAGTTAATGCTAATTTATTAGTTGCAGATAATCATGCAAATATGGACAGTTAGTCTTTAGTCCTCCTTTGCTAATTTATATGAATGAAAGTGAAAATTCAAAAATATTTTATAAGATATACAAATCCAAACTGCACAACAGAATTTTTTTCAAATTTTGTTCACAATTATTTGCACCGTAAGCAGAATAAAAAAAATTCTTCAAAATATTGTTGTTGTTACTTATGGCACTTGCCTATCTACAAGCTTCCCGCTGATACAGCAGCATATTTAAGCCGAAAGGAGCGTCTCTTGTTTTTGAAGTAGCGCCAACAGTACGACTTAGCTACACACTCACCTCATTTGCCTGCACAGCCCCTTTTTACAGGGGGTATAGTCACATATCTCACAGATAGCACACAGAAGAACGACCATGCTCAAGCTGGGACTAATAGAACACGAGCAAGACGTGCTGCCTCTATGCCAGAAAGTCGGCTCAAAATACTAAATAACTAAATAATAATAATAAAAAACTGTTTTATAAATTCTTCATAAAACAGTTAATTTTTTATACATAAAAAATCTAATATATAAACAAAATTATTTTATTTTTGGTGATTACATGTTACAGAACTAAACAAACAACTTCGATATGCTATAAGCTAAATTCTTGCTAATTGCCAATTTCCATACGTCATCAAATGCTTAATTCAGGTTCAAATTCAAATTCTTAATTCAAAAGGGTCAAATTCAAATTCTTAATCATTTTTAATTTAGGGTAAAATGAGTTTTTAACGATTTTTAAAAATCGTTTGTCCCTAATTTGGCAGAAAGCCAATAAGTATAAAATACCTTTAATACATTAATTAATTTCAGTTTAATTAAAAAGCAAAGATGCAAAAAAGCAAAGATAAGGGATTAATTAAAAGCAAAGATATTTTTTGTATTGTAAATTAAAGTGTTATAAATAAAATTGAATTATATTTAAAACGTTTTATGGGCTTTAAGAAAAAGATAAAAATATATTCATGTCGTAAAAAGATGATAAAGCTAAAAAACAATAAAACGACTTCTCATTCTGTTTCCCAATAAGAAATTTAAAAGAAAAAATATCCCAATTTCGTCCTCCATTGTATCCGTTACTTTACTTTATCAAATAATGAAAACTGCGCCATTCCATTCTGCAGAAATATTCCAAAGATTAATGTTGAAAGTCACCCTTTAATCCCTTAAGATTCCTTTTCACAAAATTTTATGAGAAGCAAATATGTGAATTGCATTCACTAATAATCGTCAGATACCCGGATGATTTATTCCTCGCTTTGTTCTAGAACCCTTTTCTAGGAAAGGATTGTTCTTATCGAGGTAAACACACATTCCATAAATCGTCTGAAAATTTTCCATGGCTGAAAGAGAAAGAGCAAACGAATCGAAGAAATTAGTATTCATACAACTGTTTTGACGAAAGTATCTTTCCAAACCAAATTTGAAATACTTCCAGACTTATTTTATAAATGGATATTTTTTACTTCTTTGATATTAGCGTGAGAAAATAATAATCGAAATTTACTCATTAAACCGGTTTTATCCCGAATAAAATCACCATTCAAAATCAAAAATAGAACGTTTACAGAAGTGTTATTGATTAATTTCCGAATACTTTCTCGAAAAAAAAATGATTTATAATAAACTGACAATTATGGATATGGTAGGATAGCTGTATTTAGCTTTTGGATTACAAAAGTATTAACATTAGTAGTACTTCAAATTAGCTTTATGTTTGTGCATGTCATATATTTTCATACAAAGCATGATAAATTTTGGTTGAAAGGTGCAGATTTTATTGTTTCTCGGAAAATCTGCTTTTTATCGTCTTAGTTTATTACTGAAATTATAATATTAAAAATCAAACGATTTTGGAAATTTTTTTCTTCATTTGTTTGATATAAACAAAACTAATAAAACCAAACGATTTCGGAAAGTTATTTTCTTTCATTTGATTGATATAAATAAAATTAATAAAACCAAACGATTTCGGAAAGTTATTTTCTTTCATTTGATTGATATAAATAAAATTAATAAAACCAAACGATTTCAGAAGAATTTTGTTCATCACTTGCTTAATATAAATTAAAATAATAGCTATCGTATAAGTGGATCATTTGCATTATTTAGAATGCATTTGGGAGTTGTTCTATCCATTAAATATATTCTATTTAGAAAAAATATCCAAATTCATTTTGCCTCTACCAGAATGCTTAATATTTACATTTCAGACGGTAAAGGTATTTGAAATAAAATGATTTTCGAAGAATTGCAGTAGTAAATAGTAAAATCAAAGTCAATTTCAGAAAATGTAGAATAAGAAAATCGTATTTTTTGTAAATTTATTTAAATGCTCATAAATATAAATACAACTTCGAAAGGTTACAATTGATGTATAGTTAAACATTAATTTCCATCGAACCAATTCTAAATCTGAAAGTTTAGAAATCTTTCTAGTTCATATTTTTTTTCCAAATTCCTTGTTATCTTTCTATGAGAAATATATAAATACAATGATTGCAAAATCGTAAGGTAAAGTGGATATTTTTTGTAATAAAGAAACATATTTAACATGCATTTAGAAAAATGTTTAAACTTATGAAAAATATGCATCTACAGATAAGCAAAATTAACATGCCAATAAAAACAGATTTTTGTAAGTATTCGAAATTTCTTATAAATAGGAAGAAATCCAATAAAATCCTTTAATTAATGGGTTGTAAAAAAAGGAATTAGGCTACTTTTCCTGAAGCACTGTTACTACACAAAATTCTTTTTTTATTTACTTGGCAGAAAACAAAATAGAAAAATTAAACGAAGTTTCTTTTAATACATAAAAATAAAATCCCATTCTCTAATCTAAAGAACATTAACATCTTTGATGCTAGATAAGAAATTACAACAATTTTCATTTTTTGTGTTATTATTGTAATTATACTTCTTTATATTATCTAAAATGGGCCGTGGATGGGGAAAAATTTTCATGCAAACGATAAATTATAAAAAAAATATTAACGTCGATAATTTTTTTGAAGTACTAATCACAATTATATAATTTTTTTATTGTAGTTTATTTTGAAATTATCATGTTTTTGAGGAAATTATTTGGTCGTATTTATTCTTTAATCAAATTTATGAGAAATTTAGCATTCTAATTAAATTATTAATTGGAGTGTAGCGACTAAGATAATTAATAAATATTAAGTAATTGATAAGCTAATTAAGTTCTACCTTAATTAATTTATTAAATATTTGGAATAAATTACGTAAAGAGCTTATTTTTTTTTATAAATGAATTACTTATTCCTTCCTAAATGGCAAACGTACATATATACTTAAATGTGTTTCGTTCATGTACGAGATACAATATGAAATTCTGATAATCTTTGCTGGTTGTTCAAGTAATATCTTTGTACATGAAAGAAATCTTTGTTAAAAAAATTCAACTTTTTATTTTTATCAAAATAATCATTTTGAGCAAATTTTGTAAACATCAATTAATGCACGATTTGACAAATTGAAATAATAAATGAAAGAAATAATTGTAAGAAAAATTCAACTTTTTATTGTTATCAAAATATTTATGTTGAACAAACTTTACAAGCATTAATTAATGCACGGTTTGACAAAATGAAGTAATAAATCTATTTTTAAATTTCTTTTTAATGGTCATTGTGATATGAGAATTGCTCCTGAGCAGCACAGCGAAAGTTGAATCAGAAAAGTCAAAGAAAAGTCAGATAAAGGGAAAAAGATGTTAAAAGCTATAAGTTTGATTTTTAATATCTTAGAAAATAATATATTAGAAATAATATATAAAGATTATTATTCTTTTGTAAAAAAGGAATAACTTTATTTTAAGATAATAATTTTTTTTAATTCTTCACAAATTAATGTTTATGCTCTTACATTAAACAAAAATTGCTCTGAAATATTTTACTATGCATTAGTACTTTTTTTCATTACTAATTACTAATTACCTTTTTTCATTACTAATTATTCTGCATTACTAATTATCTGTATTGTTTAGTCTGAAAAAACCCTCAGTTTACGTCTGATCAAACTATCCGAGTTTACTTCATTGTTACATGTAAACATCCCCTCCTTTCATTTTTTCTCTCATCCCTATTTAGACGAATTAGACTCATCCTAACGCATGTGCAAAGGCTCTGAGGGTTTCACAATCAATGGTCAAACAGTATAAACTACAAATACAGAGTTGCCAATAACATACCAACTAGGCATGTTTTTGTAAACTGCTATAATAATTAATAAAGAAGCAGCCGCTTTCACATTCTCTGGGAGTTGAAATAAATGGAAGAATTAGAACCTCTCAGTAAGAAAGGACAAAATGTATAATATAACAATAAGTTTTGGAATAAAATTCTTGTATTCTGGCATTGGTGGGAAAAGAAAAAAGTTCTTAGAACTCTGATCTATCCGGGTTTTTTTGTTATCCACCCTGACCATCCGCCATGTTAGGCCTAATAATCGAGAGTGTTATTAAGAATTACTCTTAATCTTTTGGTTGCTTTTGTATTGAAAAAATTCACTAGATTTTTCATAATGGAAATAAAGATGAAATAGAACATCTGCTTCGAAAAAAATGATACCAAGGAACCAAAAATGTGCGTGTATATTTATTAATAAATTATTAATTTTCTCAAAATCCGATTTCAAAATTTAAGTATTTAAGTCTAGAAACTTTCATAAAAATTTGATTTCAAAAGTCACGTTTTCCTCCTCTGTAGCACAGGAGGTAGAAAACAAAATGGCTGCTGTGTCAGATGCGAATTCAACATCTGACAACGCTCTAAAACTTTTCCCTTCTCAGTTTTATTTCTTGTTACTTTAAAGCAGGATATAATTACATAATAAAACTAAACCGTTTCATCGCTAGACACCAATTAATGAAACAAGATTAAAAATGAAAATGATGTTTGTTGTTGTTGCTGCTGATCCCCTTGGTCTAGACCCCTAGACCAAGTCCATAAGATCGTGTCACACAAAAAGGTGAAAAACACTCACGCTCTCATCCGACAGTTGCCTCACAGAGATCCCGATACAAGAAATAATATGAGAGGGAGAGGCAATATCCAAGCAAGGGCAAGTAGAAAAGGTCCCGTTAGGACCGGCGAAGACCAGACTTCTAATGTCGCCAGACCTTAGCCTAGCTAAGGCAGATTGGGCAAGTCTTGAGCGGGTGTTCTTCAAAGATGGACCAGGGCGCTCAGCGGCGTACCAATCCTGTTCAGGAGGAATCCTCCAAACTGATTTTACTTTCTCAATAAACGTGGAATGAATCTCTGAGACTTTTAAAACAGATGATGGAGGAGTAGAGAGTTTACTACCTTCCACGGCAAGTCGATCAGTGACATCATTGCCATGGATACCAACATGAGAGGGAATCCATTGCAAGCACACAGAACCTACCTGGGACAACGTAGCCAGTTTGGCAACAAGAAAATGATGTAATTTCCAAAAGCCATAATAGGAATTAATCCCTTATAGAGAAAAGAGGAGAAAATGGCAAAGGCTATAGAAATAAAAAAAATAACGGTAGGGCTGGATTTGATATTAATCCTGAAGACATACGCTCATACGTTCAAGATATTATTTTTAACATGTAACAAAAATTAACAAATAAAGAAACATTCAAGTTAGAACATTTCAAACTAAGCAGCATCAGACATTTTGTAAACAGACGTAAACTTTCGAACACCCACTTCTTGTGTACAGACGACCACCCCGCCACCACTGAACGAAGCAGTATTAGAAACCTACTTTTTTTCAAGCACCCACTCAGTGAAATTTCCACTGGGGAAGAATTTCTTCATTACAAAATCCAATTACTTTCTATTTTTAGAAAAAGAAAATATTTTTTTAAAAAAATGGATCGCAAGTTTTGATTTCATATTAATCTAAGTGAATTCCTAAGTTGATTTTAGTTTTTTATAAGTTTTATTAGAGTTAAGATAATGGATTTTACATTGAAAGAAAGAGCAGAAATAACAAAGTATTCTATTAAAAAAGGGGGTAAGAACATTACAAACATATAGTTGAAGACATTTCATAAAAAAAGAAGAAGAAAAGGCGAAAGAATAGGAAAGAAAATTTAAACACCCAAAGAGTGAAAAATTTTCGCGAGGAAAAGAATTTCTTCATTATAAAATCCAATTATTATCCATTTTTTTGAAACTCTCTTACTTTTCAAAATTTGCTTTATTGGAATTTTTAAGAACTCCTTTGCGAAGAATAATGGCTAATAAACTTAAATAAAAATGGAAGGAGATCGAACGAACAGATTCGTCTTTTTCGCACTACGAATAAAATGAAAAATAATGCGGCTATTTTCATCGCCTGAATTTAAATTACTAAACGAACATTTTATGCATTCAACATTCTTGATGAATATTTCATTTTCGTCAAGAATGTTTCTTAACGAACTGCTGGTGTTAAATTCAATATGTTAATGTCCTAATTATGAGGTAGTCTTACATCGTAAAGTCGACGAAATGTTTCACTTTTAAGATACTCAATAACGATATTTTGTTGAAGGAAGTACGATTAATTTATTATTTATTATTAATTTATTATTTATTATATTTCTAATATTATATATTGTTAAATATCTATTTTTCAATTTATGAATGCTGGAATTTACTTGAAAAGCAAACGTTTCTTAAATATTTTTTGATTAATTAATTAACTTTGTTTCAAATGAGTAAGTTGTAATAATCATAATAAAAATAATTAATTGAATCGTCGTTAGTTACATCAGAATCTTATCATTCAGATTACTTTTCAGTATTGGAAAACTTTAAATCAATAAAAGGTTAAAAGGTTATAATAAAGGTTAAAATGTTATAAAAGAATTGTACCAATTATAAATGGCTATAATTTTATTGTAATTAACGAGTGGGAAAAAATTTGATTAGTTTTATTTATATACATAATAATTGTCTTATGTAATTTATTTTGTCGTAAATTCAGTTAGTGACGAATTTATATATTTGTGGTTATAGGAAATGCACATTATGTGGCACCATCTTTTATAATACTGTTCGTTTAGTTTCTCGTCACATTTTTGGCATGTTAATAATTTATTTTAAGTTATAATATATTAATAATAATATATTTTTAGTTAATAATATATTTTATAATATATAATAATATAGTTAATAATATATTTTTAGTTCATTAAATTCGTAAAGATGCATTTGTTTTTATTTATCTATTATGATTCTAGACTATTCATCAACCATATATTATGTAACATAATTTAAAAAAATGTTCACTGCATTCAATATTTTAATAACAAAGTGAAAACGTAATGAAATATATAAAAAATTGACTAATAAAATCTGAGAATAGATCAAAATTATCTTAATATTGTATAATTCAAATAAAATGTATTTTTCATAAATTTATTTATTTGGCAACTAGGAAAATAACGGTATTTACGTATTATACCACCCGACTTTTTGCCATATTTGACTTTTCCCAACATCCTAAGTTCCACCCGACTTTTGCCATCGCCAGTGAGTTGCTAAACCGCCAATTATTGCAACCCGGCAATGGTGTAATCCGCTGATCTTTATCGCCAAATTTAAATCCACCGTCAATGAGTTGCTAAACAGTTGGTGATCGTTGGCGAAGACGGTATAATATGTAAGTACTAAAATAAATATTTAATTGATTTGCTTGTGGTCGCTTCTCTCAGTGCTGAACTGTTATTTTGCCTTATGTATATTGTCATCCAATTCATTATCAGTATCCATATTTAGTTACAATTAGTTCGTTATTGAACACAAAGAGAGTTAGTTATAAGACAAAGTTTATGACATTGCTTAATGAAATGTAAATCAGTAAGTTACTGTAGAAAATTGAAGTAACCATACACAGAACAACTGGACACTATCGAAAGCGCATGAATGAAGGCGAATAGGCTTAACAATATGTATCATGTAATACATAAGTACAAGCATGTTGATCTTGGAACCGAAAAAATTGTTACATAGGATTATTATGCTGTGCTCAAAAACTTTGCCTCTAGCATGATTATCAATTTTTAGCTTTTCGTACACAAAGGCAAAGTATTGTAATTGACAAAAACTTCAAATTCGAGATTCTTAACGAATCTCCATGTTTCAGACTTCTCTTGAAAGCAAAAAACATTTTTGAAACTATGCATGTTGCAAACACGGCAACACAAAAACGCTTGAATTATACTTTAAAAAAACGTATAGGCTTGCATATGCAAGTAAAGAGATATGATACCAATCAGAATATGGCGTTGTGGTCGCCAACACCTACATAAGACAACAAATGTCTGGCAAAAGTTGATAGTTCGTTCCTCGTTCTCTGTTCCAGGTATAAATTACGATCTGAGATGCATGAATGAAGTCTGCCTCCTAAAAATGGTTGTGACGTGTGAGTAGCTAAGTCATAGTCTTGGCCCTAGATGGCGCTACTTGTAAAACAAGCCGGCTTGCTGGCACAGGGGTAGCGCGTCTGCCTCGTGTTCAGGAGGTCCCGGGTTCGAGTCCTGGTTCGGGCATGGTTGTTATTCTGTGTACTATCTGTGAGATGTGTGAATGTGCCCCCCTGTAAAAAGGGGTTGTGCAAGCGAATGAGATGAGTGTGTAGCAAAAGTCGTACTCTTGGCCCTAGTTGGCGCTACTTGAAACAAGAGACGCTTCACTCGGCTTAAATCTGCTGCTGGGTCCAGCAGCGAGCTTGTCCATAGGCAAGTGCCATTAGAAACAACAACAACAACAACAACTTGTAAAACAAAGAGACGCATTTCTTAGGCTTAAATCATCTGCTGATCGTATCAGCGGGGACTTGTCCAAGGCAAGTTCCATTAGTCACAACACCACACAGTTGATAGATTGGCTACAGCTTCGACAATGGCTGGCTATAAAGATTCAAGTGAGTTTGGACGTGGTATGATAGTCAGTGCACAAGAGATGAGACATAGCATCTCCGAGGTAGCGATGAAATGGGGATTTTCCCGTTCGGCCATTTCACGAGTGTACCATAAATATCAGGAATCCGGTAAAACATCAACTCTGCAGCTGAGAAAAGATCCTGCAAGAACGGGACCAACGACGATGTGGAAGAATCATTAAACAGGAAAGAAGTGCAATCCTACCGCGAATTGCTGCATATTTCAATGCTAGGCCATCAACAAGTGACAGCGTGAGAAACATTCAACGGAACATCATCGGTATGGGCTTTCGAAGGCGAAGGCCCACTCGTATACACTTGATGACTGCACGACGCACAGCGTTACTCGTTGCCCGAGCCCGTCAACACCGACATTGGACTGTTAATGACTGGAAACAAGTTGCCTGGTCTGACGAGTATCATTTCAAACTATATCGAACGTATACGGAGTATTGTATCAAGCTGTTACGAGCGTGTATGAATATGAAGACAACCTTATGAATGCATGGACTCTACAAGTGAACTACCAGATTTTGCAAGACAGATGGCACTAGAGACTATTCATAGCATTTCTCAATCTGCTCTCAGGATTTACACTAACGGCAGCAGGGAAAACGATGGTGCAGCTGGCAGCGGAGTACATGTAGTAACTTCTGAAGGAACATTGGATTTCCGGATTAGAAATCTAAACTTCGGTTCCGTGTTCAGGTCGGAACTTTTAGCAATCCACAAGGGCCTACAGCTGGCCGACACCTGTATTATCCCCGATTTTAACGACATATGGGTTTTAACGATAGTCGTGCTTCTTTACAGCACTTATCGAACTGGAAGCAAGTGGGAGACTTAACGAGCATTAACATTCTAAATATCATCTATCGGCTTACTGCAAAGCACAACATTCACTTTCAGTGGGTCCCTTCCCATATCGGACGTGAAGGCAACGACCCTTGCTGTGGCGGCTACCACTGATAGAGTTGGTAATGTCCACACTCTCACGTATACAGAGATCTCAATTGCAAAAGATGAAACAAATAAGCTTTGTCTTGTTCCCCCGAATAACTCCTGGTACTTTAGAGATTGGCCCAGGATAATCTCTGGGCCCCTCCAGGACAGTCTCTAAATCCGAATCTGGGCTGTTCAAGCTGATGGAGGCAGTGTGATGGTGGGGCGTGAGTGATCTGGGACCCATTACACGTCTAAATACGAATCTGACAGGTAAATCGTACATAAGAATCCTGTCTGATCACCTGCACTCATTCTTATCCGTTGTGTATTCCGACGAACTAGGAGATATCCAGCAGTACAATACGACACCGCACACTTCCAGAATTGCTACAAAGTAGCTCCAGGAACACTCTTCTGGATTTAAAAACTTCCACTGACCACCTAAATCCCCAGGTATGAATTTTATTCAGCATATTTGGGATTTCTTCAAAGAAGATATCCATCCCCTCATAATCGTACAGAATTAAGGACAGCCCTGGAGGATTCATAGTGTTAGTACCGTGGACTACTTCAGATTTAAAGTGAGTCCATGCCACGTCGTATTGCGGCATTTTTGTGTGTTCTCGGGGACTCTACACGATATTAATCAGATGTTTTTTAACTTCTAAGTATAGAAGGATGAAGTTTAATCTATGCTGTCTATTCCAAATTTGTAGATTTCTATCAATTTATGCACTAAATTCATTCAGAGGAAATGTGAATGGATTATCCGGTTTTCTGCAGATAAGTTTATAACTACAAAATGAAGAATTCTATATGAGTAAAATTCAACAAGAGATTTAATATCTAAAGGGAGGATTTTTATAAATTTTAAAACCAAATCTGTCAAAAGATTGACGGTCAGTACTTTCATAAGAATGCAAGTACAGTGACTACAATTGTAGTTCTGTATCAAATTTTAGTTTTAAATGCTTAAAAAAATGGAGTCCAAAATACTCATATGTTTTCGGGGTACTTTTGTATAATTGTTATATCTGGTTTCGTTTCAGAAGTGTTTCGATATATCAGGCCCTTTAAATCTACCCGATTTCTTCCTTAATCCGGTGAATTACTCAAAAAGATTATAAAATCAAGTAGCAAATACAATAATTTGTATTTTAAAATATGTATTTAATTTAGACGCAACATATTTTCATCAACTCACATTCACAACATGGCTATTTACAATGCTTAAACAAAACGAAACAGTTAACAAGCTTATTTCATATCAACAAGAGTTCGCAGACATGGACAGTCCGTTCACTTCAATTCGTTTTTAAACGTGGACGGTCTTCTTCACAATAATCATGTCCCAGCAGTTAATTGTTAAATATCGCACTCTAATTGGTTATTTCATATTTATTGTTAACCAATGATATAATATTAATAATGCTCTAGTTATTAGTGCAACTAAATTATTAGTGCAACTAAACTGCAAAGCAACTAATTTTGATGTGCATTGTATAGTAGCAACTATTGAGAAAGCAAGAGAATAACGGCCCACTGAGAAACAAGTTTTATTGTAAGATAAAAATCAGTTGAAGAAATATTAATGAAAATTGATCCCCTATATTCAATTTTTCAGCACTATTTTCATATAATAGAATAATAATGTATTTTAATGATAAAAATTTATATTTGTCAATCTCCAATAAATATTTTGCTACATTTTTTTCCAAATTTATATTAATACCTGGTAAAATAATGCACGAATTTTATTTTTTTCATTTTATATAAAAATCTTTCTAATTATCTGTCATAAAAATATGCTTTTATACGTCTACGGTATATGGGATGAATGTATATTGTTATATGACTTGCTACTGCTATTTAGTTACGTATTACTATTTGTCCCAATTTTCCACCTAAATTATGCACTAAACATTCATATTGGTCACATTTGGAAAAATAATTTTTACTAACTAATTTTACAAATCTAAAAGATAATTTAGAGTAAATAATGTCAACCAAAATTGTGAAACAACTTTAAAATCGAATTTGGAAGAAATGTGTCAGAAATATTTTACATACATAAAATATATTCACTCAAAGTCATGTCAAATTTAGAATAAAATAACTTCACCCGAAGTCATTTGAATAGGAAATGACTTGACGAAAAATAATATCAACCCAGACTGCGAAACAAATATGAACTTCAATATGAAGAGGAAAAGGTTGAAAAGTTTTGGAGATACAGAATATATTTATTCACTTGAAATCATGTTTAATAAAGATATACAAATACTATTTACTATTCTAACTCACGATGCAGAACGAGAGGAAATTTTCTCTAATATCGACTCTTACGTTAGACGAAACACGATACCAGCAGATAACTGAATCAATTTTTATAATTTTTAAATGACTTACGTACATTTATATGATTATGTGAAAGAAAAAATTATATAAATTAACTTATTGCTTTGAAATGGAAATGATAATTGCTCCTAAATATGAATGAACTAAAAAGGATTAATTTTGCATCTTTTCTTTCTCATATTATGCGTTCATTTTATTAGATTAGTTAAATAAGATTTATTTTTATTAGAATAAGTTAAACCATTACTTAATCGCTTATTTATTTATTTAAAACTGAAATACCTCATATCAATGTTTAGAAATATTGACAATAATACTTTTTAAAGATTATTTTTTTTTAATTTACGCACAGAACTGCGTCAGATACTAAGGAACCCTCAACATCCCAGAACACAATGGAATTTTTTAATACTTAATTTACGTTATGGGAAAAAAATTAGGGCTAAAGTAATCACGAATTTTTTTTTGGACTAGAATATTACAGAATTATATACTGGGTTGTTGGGATAGGTTTTATGTTTTTTGAGTCTTTAGAAAATTTGTTTTTGAACAATGACGATAACATATTTTGAGTATATTCCTACAAAATGTGATTGGCAGTGTTTGCTCCTTCCATATACTTTTGCATATTTAACAGATGTTTTATAAATTATGATCCTGAATTGTTTAACCTACTTATCAATTCCATTTATTTATATTTTATTTACAGAAGCAAAATTTTTAAAAATCACACTTTATAAATGTTGAAATTATTGAACAGATGTAATTTGCATTTTGCTTACAAAATATTTTGCAGAAAGACGAAAGTTTCTTAAAAATTTATTAACTATCTACTTTTTAATGAATCAAAAACTAAGTTCCGGTGTTGAAAGTGGATCATTTTATTTCCATTTTTTTCATTCTCATTCAATAAGTTGCGTTATAGCTATTTTGTTTGTTTTTATTAGTTGCTTTTTAGTTGCCACTCATAATATTTAATTAAATTTTGTTCCCTTCTACAAAATGATTAATAATCAAGGAACCATTTTTAAAAATATTTCTACAAATTATTTGTAATTTAATGTTTTTAATAAGTTAGGTTTCGCGATTTTAAAATCGTTTGGTTTAACTCATATTTTTACTTAGATTAAAAATGAAGTAAATAATAAGAGGATTTTTATTTTTTATATAAAAGTATTTCCAAATTAAAATTCTCACTCTTTTTATATATGTATGTATGTATATATTTATATATGGAGAGATAGAGAGTGAGATGAAACATGATACTTTACGGTAAAAGAGTGAATAATCGTTATTTCTTCTCTCTTTTTAACCCCCATGATAAAAAAAATCGATAAATACATTTAAGAACTTAGCAATAATGTAGAAAACACAATATTCTCCAAAAAAAGTTTTTTCGAAATAAAAGTATACTTTTGAAAGTAAAATATTTCTATAAACCCATCAGAATTTGGGTTTAACTTTTAGCATAAACAACACTATCTTTTTTCTTGCATTCTAACCAGTAAAAAAAAGATATGAAAAAAATGTATCGTTTAAATTTGTCGAGAATGATTAATTTTCCCATGATGCAATGAAACAATTGAGAATGTTATTTCATGCAATGAACATCGGTTCATACATTATTAACCAAAGGACCTCCATTGTTATTTTTTATAATTAACTTTCAAAATAAAGAATTTTTTTTTTTTTGTAATTTAAAAAAAACGTAACTGTAACCACTTCATCCAGTGAGTCTTTTATAATAGTTATATAATATTTTGAATGAAAAAATAAATTCTTAGGAAAATATATCAAACAACGATAGGGTTTTTTTTCTTTGCAAATTTTTAAAAGCTAGATTCGTATTATTATTATTATTAATATCAGAACGATATAAGTTGACATACGAAAGTGAGTCACTTATAATAATTATATAATATTCTAAATGAAAACTAAATTCTTAGGAATATATATAAAAAAATACGATAGAATTTTTTTTTCTTTGCAAATTTTCATTAATTCTGATATACTCGTACTAAACACTAGATTCGTACTATTATTATTATTATATCAGTACAAGCGTGATACAAGTTGACATACGAAAGTGAGTCACCTGTAATAATCATATAATATTCTAAATCAAAAAATAAATTCTTAGGAATATATATAAAAAGATACGATAAGTTTTTTTTTCTTTGCAAATTTTTAATAATTCTGATATACTTGTATTAAATACTAGATTCGTACTATTATTATTATTATATCAGCACAAGCGTGATATAAATTGACATATGAGAAATAATTTAAAAATTTGTCATCAAAGTTTGTTTTGAAAAACTTAATTACCAATATAAAAATAATAAACAAATGATTTTATATACCGTAATTACTTTCTATATTAGATTATAATATAATGATCTATATGATGGTTTATAACATTCCAAAATTTTATTTAATCTACTATTATCATTCATAAAGGAATATAAAATTTATTGTTGCTAAAATTGAATTTATTCTAATTATATAACCAGCATTTTTGCTATAAAAATAGGATAATAATTTATGATCTTTCAAAACACGTCATAATCAATATCATTCTTCCAATTCTGAAAAAAAAATACTATGTGCTTAATCTTGATAACGTTTCAGGAAAATAATAGGTATAACAGGGTTTCTTAAACTCTAGATAGTAAAAATAAAATAATCTTATGAAATCTTTAATAGAACATTCATTTATCAGATTTTCCAACTCTGGATAAACTTGGAAAAGCATTTTATTAAAATTTACAAACTCTTTATATTAATTTGTTTAATTAATACAGTATTTTTATTTCAACTTCTTATCTACCATGCAATTTTAAAGTTTTATTGGTAGAAAAAAACCGAACAATTGAAATTATACCTCTTTACATGCTTGATGAGAATTAATATTTGTTTAAGAATCCCTGCTATAAAAATAAAATATGTAAATAACAGTACTCACCAAGCGGTGGAATACGGGCACAGGCTTTTCTTCTCTGCCACTTGAAACTTAAAGAACAACAGTTCTTTCTTGTATTAGCTCCATTAATTGTAGTCGAGTTCTTCCATCCTTTCAGGACTCGAACCCGTGATCTCGAAGTTTCAGCCCCTAAATTGTCTAAAATCCTTCGCACTCGGGCACAGTTCACCATGTTTTTCACAATGGCCACGTTGCCCTCCAGAGTTGGCGCCGTCTTGTCTAGGAAAGCCTCAACTCTTAGTGTATCAGGGCGCCGATGAGGTAGGGCCTTGGTCACACTTAGACTGGGTACGCCCAGAACGGTCGTGGGGCGCAAAGTAGCATTACTGGACGGGGCTACATCATGTCGAATAGGGAAAAAGTGGTTCCTCCGATGGGAGTGGATAACAGCAATTTGCATTAAAGTCACAAAAATCAGAGAGAAGACGAACAAAAGCAAGAGCACTGAAGGTAGAACCCGAAGGATGCGCTTGAAAGTGCAACGCACCAACGGTCTGACCAAAGGAACCCGAATTCTAATCATGGCCATGCAGAAGATATCACTGATTCACTCTGGAAAAATGAGTCTGAGTGGATCTGTTCCATAATTTATTTATTTCCCATTGTAATTTCAATTATCACTTAGCGACACCAAAATATAAGTAAATTCTTCATCAAAGATCAAATATTTTTTCTACTTTAGGACTTGTAAATCATAGATAACTCTATTCCATAAAAGTTAATTTTATATTCCTAGAATGGTGCATTCTTCACGGAAGAATAACAACCGCTATCATATATCAGTCTTTGAAGCAGGAAGAAAAATATTACTATCGATACTTTTTGTTGGATAAAAGAATTGATTCACTTTTCCTAATGTATTTGACATCTTTATTATCAAGAAAACTTTAGTAGAAATATGATTTAGAATCTAATTTGGGTCTGATTTGAAAGTCAGTCATTAGTCACGGAGATAAAAATTGGAATAAAAATGATATTCCTTTCTTTCTAAGAGACTATCGTAAAACAGTCTAATATTCAAATAGTTGTTCTCTGTTGAATAAACTACAAAGTATTTAAAAAGCAATAAATGAAAATTGTAAACAATTCGTAAGAATAAATAAACAAATAAAAACTTCCTGTAATATATTTCTTCTTATTTTTTTTTCTCTGACAATTCTTGATGAAACTTTGCGAAGCTAAATTTATCACCTGTTCTTTCGCTTATTCTTCTTATTTGACGCCAGAAATATTAAAAGTTCTGAAGAATTGTTCTAATTTCTAACAAATCTAAATTTAGTAGCAAATAAGAAAAGGTTTATAGCTTACAACAAAAATAAATCTTTCTGAAATCTCAAATACACGATTTGATGCCAAAAAGTATTAGAGATATTTTCGGAATATCAAAGATCGTCTGCTCTTTTTATTTTATTTATTTTTTATATTCTGCAGAACAGCTGATTTTGTCATCAACCATTTTCATTTAAGTCTATCATTTTTTTATTGCATTATTGCGAAAGTGAAAATGCAATTTCGTAAAAAAAAGTTTTCATTAAAGTTTTTCGGACATATTTTTTGGATGCATTATTGAATTGTATCTTTCTGGTAACGAACACAAAATGAAAAAGGTTTCACTTCTGACGCAAAACGAAAAAAATTCTTTATTTTCTTATAAATAATTTCAAATTTGAATGGAATTCATATATTGTTTTTATTTTCATCCGTGTCTTTTCTTTTAATTATCACTTAGAACAACGAAATCATATCAAGCAATATATTTTTTAGTTTCATTTAAAAATGCACAGTATTTC
>JAOUZG010005881.1:0-17496 GCA_026289955.1 Argiope argentata
CATCCGGCATCCTCTGTACAAAGAATTTTTAGCTGGAACTCTAAAGGCAATTCATTCTGCAGAGAGGAACACCCAGGTGCTGTTGTTCAAATTAATGACATCAGATGTTTTCCTCCCGCAATGCTTTGTTGTAGAATCAAATGCAGAAGTGTTGACCTCGTTGTTGATTTATGCGACGTTCCGTTTCGCTATTTATTTATAAAGTGGTGCAAACGGATACTATAGCACAAGTTCTTGCCGACATAACTCCAAGTATCGCATTTGTTCCTATGTTGACGACATTACCAGAAGAAATTGCAATGGTTGTTCTCTATCCCAGATTAGACATTTTAAATCCGCATAAGTCTTTCCTCGTCAATTAGAAGCCACTTGTTAGGAATATGGAGTGATTATAGACATTTCATTCTCTTAATCTCCTGTGCCGATTGCGTTGAGGTTCGATAATTAGTGAGAGGTAAAGATGAATTTTGAGCTTGGTTTAATATTTCAAGCTTTTCAGATATATCAATTAAGTCTTGTAGATCTCCGTCGATAATACACCTTTAAAATGGTAAAAATTCCTATATCCTCTTGAAGGCTCCCGATATTTCCTGTTGAGACGATAATTTCGGTCAAAACTTGAAGACACCTGGAAAAAATTAAATTATTTAAACCTACGGATATGAAACCATCCATCAAGAATGCAGTGAAATTCAGAAATATAAGCAATTTAGTTGTGCTCCTTCTATTTGAATTGGCAATTTAAAACTGAAAAAGAATTTGAGATTTCATTCATGAAAAGAAATGAGTTAAGGTTTTTAATTAGAAAAATCTCTTAAAGCTTGGATCTGTTGATCTTTCCTTTAAGAAAAAAATATTCGTATCATTTGTGATAAATCTGTAGATCATTTTTTTTTGCTAAAAAAGGCTCCTGTTTGTTTTTTGAAAAATAAGCGTATTTAAGAAGTTAAATAACCCCTCAACTTATTAATTTTCCTTCAAACACAATTATTGATTATATACTATATAAGGGTAAGTTTTATTTGCCAATAATCAGAATGCTTTTCAAAAACGACCCACAACACACCTAGTCATGAAACATGTTCCCATTTAAGAATAATTCAATTTTATTTATGTCGTCAGGTTTCAATTCAGATTTTAAAGGGTATCTTGCTCATATGTTTGAAAAAATATGAATTACATGAGCCTACCAAAAAAAGCCTATTAACTTACAATAGATTAAGAATCCAAAAAAATTACTGGTTTTTTTTAATGTTTATTATTTCTGCGATCATTCGAGAAAGTAAGGTTCCCTCCAACAATACGGAGACAAAATAAACTTACCGAAAAGTGATTTTTTAAATATAATAAATGTTGGAATAGATCCAAAACCTTCCTGTCCTATCAATATTTCATTAGCGACGATGACACCACATGCCGACTCCATTTTAGGCAGTTAATCACTTAAAACCCTCAGCATAGAAATGAATCTCTTGGCAAGGCATTTCAATCCCAGCAATTTTTATGTTGGAAAGTATCCGAAAAAAATATTTTGATATAAATTTCCAAATATGTTTAACATTTATTGTAGCATACAGAAATTTAATAGACGAGCCAATTATATTGGTTTACAAAACCAATACCAGTTTTTTCAGTTTAGTACAATGCGAAAACTTACTTTATCCTTGAAATTGGAGCTTTAACATCATTTTCCCAATCATAATTGGGATAGATGGATGGAATATATATGGAACTGAGAATATACTGGTGCTTGACATCATGCCTTTTGAAACAAAACGTTATCTATACATTGTCAAGCTGTCTAGCCGAAGAATAACTGAAAAATTGAAATGAATGAATTTTTATAGTACTAATTAAAACACGAGAAATTAAATGATTATATTTAATTTTTTTTCGATATGATAATTAAAAGAGATAGCATAACTTACCAATATTACTTCTGTACAAAATTGATAAAATCATTTTCCAGCCATCTGCTATCTATCTATATTTATTAACAGCTGAAGAGACAGTCGCTCTAATTGCCAGAAATAACTTTATTCCATTGTCTCACTAAAGACAAATGTCTTCATCGAACTGCTCCAATAATAATTGCCTTTGAATTTCCTTCGTTGATTTATTTGATGTTACATTTCACTTAAATGTGTGAAAACTTTCATAAATCCAAAAACGAACTTCTACTAGCGAATTAGTTTAAATCCAAGATCTGTTACCATCTTCTTAATTTTACACAAACAATTGGCCAAATTCATATTAATTTGTTCTTCTCAGTTGTAGAAAACGGGTCAGGAAAACTACCGTTACGACTCTTTCCTCTGTTTTACTAGACCATACCATGTAAAATCCATACAATTGCGGCATTCCTGTCTTTCAGAATTCCCATGCAAGGAATTTCCAGATATTAAGAATGGTTACATAACACGAATGCGGAAGAAACAAATTCAGATTTTAATTCATTTAGAAACTTTCAAGTATTAAAAATACTTGAAAGAAATACCGTTAGTTTTATCATTTTTAAATAGACGTGGGAATTGTTATGACATAAGATCATTTTGTAAGAAACTGCGCCGAAATTTGAGTTTCAGAATACAATTGCAATTCTTGTCAGAAAGAGAAGTTTATCGTTTATAAAATTTCGAAGGGGAAAAAAACTACATATACGGGATTATATCGTGCTTTTTCTGCATACAGTAAACAAAGTTCTCGAATAAAATGAACACCTTAAAGCAGCATCTCATTTTTTGAAGCTTTAGGAAAAGAGAAATTTACTTTCTTATATTTACATGCACAAAGTACAATGAGATTTTATGATTTTTTTTCATTTCTTAATAGCTTTCTTTTAAGACGTTCCCAGCTTTTTTTAAAAAATCCAATGCCTATTAAATAAATGCAATTATCCAAGTTTTCCCGATCATGTTATAACCACCTACTTTTCATTCAAAAAGTAATTCAATTCCGCCTTTATTCCACATACAAGGTTAATCAAAATTCCTTTTAGATGCGAAATTATATCTAAATTATCGAATCGGAAAAGTTAAATACGCTAAGCTACCCCATCCCCCAGAAATTACATGTGCTCAGCCTCAAAACTCTCATCAAATCAGAATTGATCATTATACAAAAGCAAATCAAACTCGGCTATTTCTCTAATTGAAGTAACCGACTTGTTACTTCAATTAGAGAAATAGTTTGTATATAGAATATAAAAAAGATGAGGCATAAAAGATTATTTTCATAATATACGACACGGATTATCATTCCAAGATCGAGAAAGAGAGGTGGTTAGAAAACCGAAATGCTTCATAATTTAGTTTAATGGAAATGAAACCATCCTAATTTTAGATGGCAAGAACTGCGAATTGAAATATAAAATGCTTCTTTTAAGCAAAGTTGCGACAATTTTGAAACTTATTTAGGATTAATTCCATTCAGGAGGTCATTGAAGCCACGGAACGATTAAGGGTAAAAATATCTTTGAATAACATTATTCGAAGAAACTACATACATTCTAATTAAATTCCATAAAATAAATATTTTAATTAAAATTTAATTAATAGTATTTTTATAATAATCCGTTAGGGATAAGCTTTGTTTTTGTAAGGAGTCCTGTTAGCGAATTCTTGATTTAATCGAAATATGAATTTGAATCTATACTGTTCTACAGAAAGGGTACATTAAATGGTGCGGATGGACCTTTCATGCCATCAAGATTATTTTGTTATTGTATACAATTGTTGACTTCAGCTGAGAGTTTTAATTACATAATCGATTGTGAAATAGAGTGATGAAAATTTTATTAATTTGCTGTTCTGCTAATTTGCTGCTGAAAATTTAATTATCATTTAATTTGCCTTTCAAATTTCTTCTAATTTAAGATTATTCTAACGCAAAAAGGTGGGTACTCAATCATACGCATAAAAAAATCCATATTCGAAGGTTGGTGGGATTGAAATACAATTTTTGTGATTATCAAAGCCCATCATAATTGTTAAATCCTCTTCATTTTCACATTTAGCCATTTGGTTACTAATTTTTTTTCCACCATTTTTCTACTTTCACGCGTTTTAAACTCTTCGATACCTGCAATCCAACTTTCTGCTGAAATATTGTTCACGATATAGAATTGACCTACCCTTAATGAAAAGAGGTCGCTATTTCTAGCGCATTAAGCCAATGTGATACCGTTTCTCCCTTCACATCGTCCATTTCACCAATCGCATACACATGAACACAAACGCATTTTATAAACGGGAGCATTGTTCCCAAATGAAAATTCCTACTCGCATTCCTCACGCTATCTACACCCTCTTCAATCACATTTACGCACACATAACCCTCGTCACTACCTCCAACATCACACCGAGTTAAAAATGCAGTAATTTACCTCACCGCCACATCAACCATCTTCTTGATACCACAATTCATACATAACCCACGCCATCATAATTCATTCACAGATTACCGTTGCTATCGTCACCACCCTCGTAAATCAAACCCACACCATCAGACTTGTAATCACAATGTACACACACACTAACCACACCATCATCCCCGTAATCACAATTCACGCATTCATTACTTTCGTCACCTTCACCAGTAATCTGAAGCTGCAATTCATTCATCACCCACGCTGCCACAGCCAACATATTCCGAGAACAATTCATTTATTACACATGCCACCAACAACAACATTCCGATAACACATTTCATTCATTGCCCACGCCACCACTAACAACAACATTCCGATAACACATTTCATTCATTGCCCACGCCACCAACAACATTCGGATATCACAATTCATTCATTCATTGCCCACGCCACCAACAACATTCGAATATCACAATTCATTCATTGCCCGTGCCAACAACAAAAACATTCGGATAACACCATTCATTCATTGCCCATGCCACCACCAACAATATTTCGATAACACCATTCATTCATTACCCATGCCGCCACAGCCAACAAGATTCCGAGAATACCATTCATTCATTCATTCATTACCCATGCCGCCACAGCCAACAATATTCAGAGAGAATTCATTTATTACACATTCCACCCTAGCCAACATAATCCGAGAACTCAATTCATTCATTACCCATGCCGCTATAGCCAACATATACCGAGAACAATTTATTCAATAACCATGCCTACGCCAATTCTCTAGACAGCGCAATTCATGCAGCGCCCATGCAGCCACCAATACCCTCTAGATGGCACAATTCATTCAGCACCCATGCCATCGCCTCCAATGAACCCCCCCCCCGTTTAAAACTGAAATTCATGTTTACAACTATGCCGTCGTCTTCATTATTCGGATGCCAGATTTCACAAATTACCCAAGTCAATATCTTGCAACTCTAGTCCATGCTTCTCTCTAAGTAGTACACGCATTTCCTACCACCACCCAAGCTCTCAATTTTCATCCTTGGACGCATATTATTACTTATGCCGTTAACGCTATAATTTCCTAATTTTATATGAGTCGGATAATTAAGCGAATTGATATGTACTATTCCTTTATCCATGCAAAATACTTGCATCACTTTCATATCCCCCATTAACCATTTTCTCTGTTATTTCACTGGAAAGTACGCCACTGCACAATCCAGGCTTCACGGAATACCCAAATTAAGTACATTAATTTTCTTCGGTACTTTGTATCTATTCGTATCACGAGACGAAAGATTTGCATCACTGGACAATTTTCTCTTTCGTATTATGCATTTTAATTTGTAGATAAAATACACGATAATGTTCCATTGCGTTAAGAACAAATATTTTCCCTTGAAATAAACACTAAACCGGAATTCAAAATATACTGAATCCAGTGGTTTTTACGCTGTGTATACGTTGTGTTAAAGCAGGAAAATAGTAAATAAAACAATTATTCTATTTGTTTAAAGTCATTAACTTTCAAATTTGACATGTATATTTCAAACTCCCTAACTGCTTTTTTAAAAAAAATTGAATCTTAATATTCGATTCATCAAAAAAAAAAATGCAGTACAAGATTTCCCAAATCTGATCGTTATCAATTCCCACTTATATTTCTGAACTCTGAACAAATCATTAATTTAAATCAAAACACATTATGAATAAATAAAATTTCAGTTGAAGCTCTGTACATATTGAATTATTGATCGAATGATTTTATTACCAACTTTAAAATGTGATGTGAGACAATGTATTTTCTAAATTAAACCTAATAACATTTTGCATTTTTACTTTAATTTAACAAAGTTAGCTTTAGAGGGGGCGATTAAAGTTCACCTCCACTAAAACGTTATATCAACTAATTTATATAATTAGTCCGAAAAATCGTGATTTGAGTTAATAAAGAACGCTAAAAAATGAAAACGGATATTGCTAATTAAATAAATCTAAATATAGAGTACAAAAGTTTTAGAATACCAATCTGTAAATGTAATTTTTCACATTAATACAAAATTGTACGAAGGATACAGAGAAGGGAAAACATTACAGATAAAAGGGATTTTATTTTTTCAGGAAAATTGTGTGCCATAAAGAAAATTTAGAGAAACTAAGAATTAGTTGAAAGAACTAGAAAATGATTCAAGTAACGATCGGCAGTTTTAAGATGCTCTATGGACTCCAAATACAACTCTGTGAGAGGTACTTCATTATTGTTCTAATTTTTTTAAAAAAAATTATGCCATTTAATATCCTACGATTTTACTGAAATTAGAATTTAAATAATTTTCTTAAATTCTTTTGTCCCTATTTACAATAGAAGTGGATCATAGACTAATCATTTATTAAAAATGAATCATTTCAAGAAGAAAAATCAGTTAAATCTTTTTTTAAAGTTGAGAAATATTTTTAATTCACTTTTACAATTTTACCATCCAGAAGAATGATTTTTTTTAAGCATGCAACTTTTAATCTTGATCCCTTCGAAATGTTCTTAGACATTTAAACTTTATCATTTTTTAAATACAGAACTTTAAAATTCTTTTGTTCTATAGTCAAAGTAATTAGTCTAGTCAAAACGCTTGAATTTTTAAAATCGCAAAATTTTATTCCTCTTCTTACAAAACAGATCATTGTCCATTCGATAAACATTTTGCCTTGACCCTGACATCAAGTATTCCCCCTATAAAATTAATATGCAGGCGCAACACCCACATCATTCACTTTCGATTAAGTACCCAAGCTTAAATCGAAAATAAATCTCTTGTTTTCGAATTTACTTTGTACTACACAACCCGCCATTTTGTGCATCACAATTCATAAACACAATTTTGAATAACAGCATATAATCAGGAACACTAGATCACGTTTGAATATATACCACACGAAATATATAAAAGCAGCATAAACAAGAATCTTCAGGAATCGTAAACAAGTTAACTGAAAATTACGATATCGGTTCAAAATATTCCGAGATGAAACTACATTATGAGTTTATTGATAGCCTATTGCGAAGAATAGGTATTTAGAGTATCAGTTGATCTCCGAAATAACGATAGCAAAAATTAGTGAAATAAAACTACAAGGTGGGTCTTAAAAAATAGGCTAAAAATATTTTGCTTTCATTTTGATTTTTAAGGGGTTGTACTTGCTGTTATTTACCGATTCGTTATTCAATTGCACTATGTTCTACATTACCTTCGAAATAAGTATTTTCGAATTATAAATTGTTAGAAGGCATTAAAATATAAACCTAGCATTTTGAAAGAAAAAGGAAGAAATATTCGAAATATCTTGATATTCGATGCAAGTAATTTCTAAGCGGCTAGAATGCCACAATGATGCGGACAATACCGGCAAGTCTAATGCGACAGAGAGGGAAATCTAAAAGAAAATATCTTCCCTAAAAAAGGCTTGGCACGGTGGGATGCGAATCAAACTTTTTACAATCAGCTTGGATCCTCTTGTATACGTTACAATCGAGAATAGGAAAAAAAGATACTTGCAGCTTCGATATCTTCAACCAATCTCAGAAGGACAGACTGCATAAACTTGGAGGTGTCGCTTCTGCTTTGTTGACAAGTTCCATTTTGTGAAATCAGCTGCAAAAGAAAATGCAATCTAATATTTAAGCAAATTGTGAATAAAAAGAATAAGCATTATATTTTATTCATTTTTTTCTATTTGGAATGTATTGCATTTTTTTTATTCATGAGCAGAAAACTTTAGCCTTACGAATAAAACTTGGGTTCGAATTGAGGTCTCTAAAGTAAAAATGCTCTGTATCTCTAATTTAGGGCACCAAACGACTGATTACAGTATTAAAAATTATCCTTGAGTAACTATAGCTATATAAAAGTTTAAAAATGTTTTTTAATGGAACAAGACAGAACTGAACCACGCTTGATTAAAATTTATCATTTAAGTAACGTAATGGAATATTAACACTTTGCTGACCAGTGACGAGTTAACTCGTCATTGCACTTGCATTATCTATTTCAATTTATAGCACCGAGGGAGATATAGAACATTGCAAAAATTTGACGTATCGTGTAAAGTCTTGTCCGCTCTATAACAGAAAAATTACTTTTCCTAGTATTTACATTTTTACAAGAATTTTAGTAAAATTCTAACAATTTCAATCCTGACGGAACGCATCGGCGAAGAACTTTTTGATGTTCCAATTCAACAAAATTCATTGGAGGTTTTTTTTAGAACGTTTTACTTTCATATTCAATTACAAAAAAGTAGCCGGTGACATTTTCTGTGTAAAATTGCCGGTCACCAAAGTCTTAAGACATGAAAGTCTCACTTCATGAAAGCACGTTGATATTACCCTAACATATGTGGCTATGCGTTATAATCCTTCGCTTTTATTACCACTCTGCGTAAGATTATCGGAAAACAATAAGTTTTCATCGAAGTTACAAAAGAAATATTTATACCATTACGTTTTGAAACTTTCTTCTTAAGTCTTTGAAAGTGCTGCATACATTTGCTGAAATATCACATTTTATGAACTATCGGTAATGCTGGTCATCGGTAGTGCCCAAGGCTTTCATCATTTCGGGTAATTAGAAGCAGGTGTCAAAAATTGTCACATCATTACACCGCTATTTTAAGAATTTTTTTTATTTAGCAATATTTCTATAAATACGATCCGTATTGTAATGAACGGCACTAAAGGATTGTTCGTTTGGCAATCATTTGGACAAAAAATTATGAAATTCAGCAAATAGGCGCTTAAAGAATCATTCGAGAATTTTTTTATATATATTTTATTAAAAATTAAATATATTTCCTGTAATGAACAGGAAATTTTCTATTCCATAATATGAATTAAAAGTCTATATTTCTAATAATCCGGAAATGGAATCAATTCAGTTATACTAATTTTTTTTGTATTTTTAATTTAAAATTAAAAATTTGTAACATTATATGATGTAAAAACATCTACAATTTAGTTACATACTTCAATAAATTCAGTAAGTTTACGTATTATTTCTAAAATATAACTAATTCTCTAACAATAAAGATTTAAATTTACATTTATTCTGAAAATCAAAGTGTGGGAAAATTTGTTCCAATAGAATTCACTTACTAATAAAACACTGCACGAAGACAGTTCAAGCTTAAACCAACATGCTATTAAGAAATTAAAATTCTAAATTCAAAGAAAATTTTCTAAATTTAACGTAAATAGTGATAAATAATAAAGATTGGCTTCAATAATTTTAAAACTTTTTAAATTAAAAACTATGACATGAATTGTAATTTCCTTTTAATTATGAACACGAAAGTGCTCAAATTAAATATAAAAATGCATTGAAAAATTCTTAACGAGATTTAAATTTCATTCGAATCTAAACATTAAATTTTCAAATAAAAAATGTCACAATTTAAACAATAAGACTCGTTTTCAGATTGAAGAGAAAATTTCTGCTATGCATGTGCAATTCGCATTTTGAATTTCTATGAGTTACGTTTTACTGTTTGGTGATATTGAATCGACTGAAGGAGATGCCCAATTTGAAATGTTACATGAAGTAAAGTTTATTAATCAAATAGTCCAAAATAAAATAAACTATGGTAACTTGCAGTGTGCGATTTTGCTCACATTCTCTACAACTTGCAGATTATTTGAATATTCAATACTTATTCCATTCCTATAAACACGTTTTATCGAAATACACAAGGCTGAGATTAGAATCTATGGCAGATGACAAGGTGCATTTGAACCATTTTTTGTGGCGCGGAAATTTAATGCAGAAGAAGAGTTTTAAGGTTTTTGAAATTTTGTTTTTAATTCGAAAACCTAATCTCTGGGCTAATTAAAATCTTTGTTACTCTCATTTGACGAAGATATTTGAAAAGCTATCAATCCAATTAAGAAGTGCCGAAAACTGACATAATAACCTCCAAGACGCAACAGTTCGAATATTTTAGGGTAACCATTTCACATCTTAATATTTTGAATTTCAATAGAAAGGCAGAGAACTGCCCCCAGAAATAAATTTAGCCAAGGGAACCGCTGTTTGCCAATTTTATATTGTGAGTCTAGGCTGTCGCAAACAAAGTAATTTGAATGTCGTTGATTTCATATCCCTAATTCAAAAATCTAACAACTATCGCTAGTTTTATTATGCGGAAATCATACAACCGTTTCCTGTACGAAGTTCAAAAGAATAGAAATGTACTTTAGCTAAATTCTGGAGAGTTTTCAATGTAACGTTTTATACTTAAACTGAGCGTAGAACGTGTTATGGTAACTGACAGACTCGGGCATAGGCTTTCAAATGAGTAAGCCCATAATAGAAATTAGAAATCAAACTACCGCTGTCTATGATACTATAGTTTCTTTTAATTTTAAAATGAGTAAGAAGTAGTAACTTATTAATTAAGCAGTAAGAATACTAGGGCCTTGTTCAAATGAATTAGATTACTCACATTTTCGGTCTGAATGCAAATAAAAATTCTTAAATCATGCAAATAAATCATTTTTAAAAAATAAAAGATGCATTTGGAAAAACTGGAGACCGTTAATAGTTATGTACATAACTCGAGTATATATATTTTTTATTTTTACTTACCAAATTTTTTTGTATGAATACTAAGAATTTAATTAAGTTCCACGCTATTTATGAACGCTTGTCCTTTATCATAAAAAAGTTTTAAACATTTCTATAATATTGAATTACTGTGGTACACTCATTTATAAAATGTCAAGAAAAACTCATTCTTGGTCACATTATGCTGGAAATGTTCACAAGAAGAACTAAAACAACGGACTGGTATTACCACAGGAGAGTAATATTGTTAATGAGCTTCTGAAGTCCGAAAAATCAACTGAAAATTCAACAAACATTAGCGCTATACAATATTTAATTGCTTGTTTTATTCAAAGCGATTTCTAAGAAGACTTTCACATTTCACTTTGGTTCATTCATTCATCGAGTAAATGACTAACATTTATTTAGTAATGGTTTCAATTGTAACACGTTCAACGTACTATGCGAATACTGGTTTAAAAAGTTGACCTTTATAAACCGTTCGGAGCCATTCATGAACCATTGTAATAGATATTTCTTTGAGTAAAGTTTCCTAATCGTCAATAGATAATGAAAAATTACTAATAACTCATGATTACGTTTAAACAAACTCAATAAAACAAGGTAACATACCCATTAAAACTCAGGCCAATATGAATGTGGAGCAGTTTTATAAAAGCCACTTCGTACTTTAACTTGAATATAAACAGTGTACGATGCAGTGACGAAGACTTTTATCCCCTGGCTGCTGGCAGGTTACAGTTACATCATATTTGAGGATTTGAATAAAAATTATTAAACGATTTTCGAATGCGATAAATTCAGACTGAAGAAAGGAAAATGGGAAGTCTGAGTATTCCATTTGATGTTGTTTGCAAACCGCAGACGATATTGTGCTAAGTGTTTATAGAGAACAAAAATATTATTCAGGATCTTGTACCATTTATAAAATAAATTTTCCGCATTTTACAAAGAGCAACAAAATGAAAACCAATAAATTGTTTGCATCTAGACATTTCTTTTGGGTCTTTTTATTCCAGCAAAACGATAATAAAATTTTTACAAAAATAGTCATTTAAATTCGAACCCGAAAGAAACATAATCAGTAGCTAAAAATGTTACTAAATATACAATAAATAAAAAAAGGAATTTTTCAGTTTTCGTAAAAAATTAGGAAAAAATGAAACAAAGGTGATATGCGGAATTATCGGCAATCATAGGTCAGTATTTTATATGCAATAAATGGGATATTTACGCAACAAACATCCAAAAGTGACAGCGCAGTAACATAGGCGTCAATGAAAGTACGCTATGATGTTGTTTGACTCCAAATCCTAACCTTTCTTTGCTGAAATATTCTGACGCAATTTCTTTGGGTACTTCAAATTACGGGTATTTGGTTGACTTTCATTTTCGTCTTTTTTTTCATGTTTTCGTAATGCATAACTAGATATGAAATCCAATTTTTAAGATCAAAAGATTCTAAATTGAATATTTATTCAAAACAAGACTTAAAACTAGGCAAGTATGAAAGCTATAATAAAGATGCAAAATTCGAAATCCTTTTTTAAAGGACATTAAACAAATGAATCGTGCAAATCATTGAATTTTGATAGTGCAAAAAATGTGAAGATTCTCATATAAACATAATAAAATTATTTAATCAAAATTGCATTTACAATTTTTATAAATATAGTAAATAATATCTCGTTGTGAAATATATAGATTGAGATTGTGAATAGTTTATGGATTTTTTAATAAGCATTTAGATTTGGTTTGACAGAACTGTGTTTTATATTGTGTTTCATATTAATCACAGGATTTAAAACAAATATATCTCATGCATAATTCCATCGTTTGTACAATTTTTACAATCGTTAAAATACTTTTTATTGATCCAATCAAGTTCAAGTAATTTTTGTTAAACTTGTTTTCTCAAATAGTAATTCATTAATTTTTATTAATTAAGTAAAAATCAATTTCTTTTCAGAAATTTACATTTCACCGCCGCCAAGTAAGTAACAAATTCAGTTTGTTTTTTCTCCACGCTAATGAGGCTAGGCCTAACCTTTTTCAGCCGGTTACTGCCTGTCTATAAGGAGATCTCTGGCCGACAGTCGTCTATGTTTACGGCGGGCGTTATAGAAACAGGTCACTGCAGGAAGAGTCGATTTCGCAGAGGTAGAAATTCACTCAAGTTTCTTACGTTGGCGCGTTTAGCGCCTAATTGGCGGTATTGATATATTGCCTTTAATTTTCGAAATCAAATTCGAAAAATAATTCACTGGGCTGAAAATCATTTGCGTACTTGCAATTTTGAAAATATATATTATTCCTGTTAGAATAATATAGAAATTCCTTTCTGATTAGAACAGAATGAACAGAGTAAATCAAATAGAAAAACTGAATAATTATTTATATGTCTAACGACTGCACAAGAAGAAAAAAATTAAGTAGAATCCAGCATGACAAAAAATTAATTTTCATTTTATTTGTTTTAAATTTATGTAACTACTTAAGATCAAATTCTCCGCAGCAAACGCGAAGTAATCTGCCTAATTCAAAATAAAAACAATAATGTAATAATCGTAATTATTTCATAATTTTTATAAAAGGTTGTTGTTACAAAGTAAAATATCCATTGTTAAATATGCTTAAAACCTCTCCAAAATAAATTTATTTATTTTTGATATATATACTATTTTTCAAAACTCAAAATTAACAATTACATTTTATCAAATTTTAAGGATAATCAAAAGTATGTTAAGCTCTGAAACTTTTGATTATCGACATATTGAATAACAGAAAACAACAGCACATTATTGAAAAAATAGAAAAGAACAAAAAGGATTCCAATAAACTTCGCAGCTTCAGAAAATAAACCAAATAAAATTCTATATCTTCTATAACTTACGATTTAACTAATTGAAATGAAACAAAAAAGGCAATTTTAAAATTCCCTTTTTATTTATAAAACACATTAATTATTATTAAAAGAGCGCAAAATTAGCAGAGATCGAGTGACAGTTGTGTACTTTCAATTTAAAGAATTCTAAATCACTGTGACAAGATTCCGTTTCTTCTGAATCGGAATCCAATTCAGTACTTCCAATCTGAAATACTAGATCATCCACTAGTTCTTCTAAAATCCCATCTTTTTCCCAATACGAATTTTCAGCAAGTTTCAAGCAAAATTCTATAACATTATGCACAATTTTACGTGCTTGTGATTTTAAAGTCTCTCCATCCTTAAATCGAAAAGGCATTTTAAAGGATCTCAAAATTCAAGAGACTAAAATTATTAAATAATGAAATGCAGTTAATATTAACCAAAGAAAATATTAATAAAATATAAAAGAAGTAAGCTAAGCAAATATAAAGATACGAGCAACTGCGGTAAAAGCGAGAGGACGAATGAGCAATAGTTTTTTTTGTCGCTTCATTTTTTCTCCAAGATAAAGAATACCCCCGCAGACTTCCGTTCGATTCCTCCCATTCGAAATGGATCCTCCCTACCGACGCCTGTCTCTATGGCGCCCGCCGTAAACACAGACGACTGTCGGCCAGAGATCTCCTTATGGACAGACAACGACTCTGTTTATTTTCATAATTTTTGATGCATTTAAAAGTTATTCTTTGTTAATTAATCAATTTTTCCTATTCATTTTGAAGTATTTTCAAATTGGAATAATACAAAATAAAAGAAATTAGGAATTTCCAATCTGTATTGTGTTTGCCTAACTGATGTAGAAAATTCAAGCATTTTTCGTTACCAATATTGGCTCTGAATCATCAATTGGTGTTGAAAATTCAATGCTAGTATAATTGTTTTATCAATTATTTATAATAATCGTAAATGTTAGGCCGTGATAGCGTAGTTGGTAGGGCATGGTTTCGTATCATTTTGGCTGTGAGTTTGAACCCACCAGCCGAAGACTCTCCTTGTGTGGCGAACGTTAAATCTGCCATGGTTATAAATTTCTCAATGGGGACAGTAGTACCACTGGGTACTGCGTCAGAGGTGATCGTTCCCTTTTTCAGATCTAAATTGCGATCTGTGAATGAAGTCCACTCAGTAAAAAGAGTTTGTGACGTTTGAAAGCTAGAATACAGACTTCTACCATCAAGTGTTCAATTGTCAATTCCCTCAAGAGTTACTTCACCCATCCTTCCGTTGTAGAGCGGAACAACAACAACAATTGTAAATATTTAATAAAAAGTAGCTAAAATAAAATTTCTCTTAATAACCTAAGTAGGAATTGATATTTTTTATATTACTTGTTCATTTTTTTCTTATAGCCTGTAAACTGAATGTGAAATGTTATTCCAATATTTTAATGTATTCAAAGTCATTTGGAACAATTATTAATCCCTACCGTATAATGCATAGTAAGGATTAATAATTGTTCTGCAGCTACATTTGCAGAAAATGTGATTTTCCCACTTTTGCAGCCAAATGCTCGATAAAATGTATATTTTTCTGCCAACAACTGCTATATTTATCTCATATCACTTACAATGTCTGTCTATAATGTATCAATCATTTAAACAATACTCCTGGAGCAAGATGAGCCAAAAACCTCTATATCATTTAATTGTTTTGAACATAGTATAGTAAATAATTTCTAGATGGAATTAATATTAGTTCTCTATCTAATATAAAAATTCTAGGATTTAATGCTGAAATTCTTATTAAATAGTTTTCTATTTTGCTAAATTTAATTGCTGATTTCCTCATCTTTAAAAAAAAGGGATTATGGGTTTTTTTTTCACAAAACCAAAGTATCTACACAATTTCTGGCCTTGAAATAGTTAAAAGCGCATTGCCATGAAATGGCAGGAATAATTTATTATGTTTCATTTCAATATATTGCTATCAAATGCTACTTCGTTTCATGCAATGCACTTCATTTTTATTTGATTTCTTTCAATGCTAAAGTATGTGACATGTCAAAAATCAATTTAAAATTTTGATATTATTTTAATTTTATTTGTAGCAATTAAGAAAGAGTAAACAATCCACATTCTGCTTGTGCTACATTAAAATTACTAACATTTCGCTTGAAAAAAGTAAAATATCGCTCAATAGCATCTTAAAGACCGTTAATATTTATAAAAAGCCATGTTAGTTTTGATTAAACTTGCAAGATGAGAATACAAACGAAAACTCGTTTCAAGACATAACTTTATTTAGACATTTAATTTTTTTCGACATTGAAAAAAAATCCATTTTTTAAAATGATTAGGTTTTAATAACAATAAAAAAAACCTGCAAAAAGATTTACTGAAAGAAGTAACAATGTTTCACCAGTTTCATGCTTATCATTATTTCATAACTATTTTTTAAAAAAAAGATTCAATTATTATTAAACACAAGTAAAATGTTAAACGAAGAGATACAAAAGGCGGGTACTACTTCAGTGAAAATATAAGAACTCAATAAAAGAAATCATATAAAAGTCGGAGGGAAGATATTTTAACCTTTCTGTACCTTAATTTAATTACATTGAGTCTACTTTTAAAGCACTACGAAAGTGTTTTAAGACTGAGTTTATAACTTTGGTTTGACAATGAGGACGACGCCATCACCTGGAAATTTTCATATAAACTATTTATTGCCTGATTTTAATGAAATATAATTTCAACATTTTACAATGAACAATTTTGTATATACAAATGTTTGAACTATTTTATTTTAAATGAGTAAATGAATTTAATTCATGAGTTAGATTTTCTGTGCAGGATTTGTTTCTGATAATGAATCCTTTCTGAAATGAGTTCCTAATGAGTCCCAGCCTCAGGCATAGTTATAAATAAATAAACCAAAAAAGAAAATGTGTTAAAAATGGATTCTGTCTCCATTTAATTTTTATTTATTTATAAGCATTTACAATTATTATATTTACTTTAAAATTTCGACTCACAAAGAAAATACTTATCCATAATTAGATACTAGATTGGATGGAAATGAATCGATGCTCCACTTTGAAGGCATGAAAAATTTTATTTGGAGCTCATAATCATGAATACTGTTCCGCAAACAGAAACAGAATTCACGCATCCTTTTACCAGAAATTAAATCCAACCCAAACTGAAGACACATAACCAAGGAGGACAGGATTTATTAGGATCATGAACGGATTCTCATTTGTAATTCTTCTATAACGAAGATGAAATTGAATCATTTTAATGTTAGATATTACGCAACAGTTATCCATAAATGATTTCAATTCCCCATGAGAAGTTTAGTTACATTTGTTATGACTAATTTCTTCTATTTACAAAATATTGAACATCTTATCGTATTTAAAAGCACTATTTTAAAATGTAAAGAATAACAATTTTTTTAAATGTTGCGCTTTAAAATTTATGACAGAATTAATTTATGACAGAAAACAACTAAACAAACAGTTTTAATTGTTTTCGATACTAGATTCAGTTCTGTCAAAATCGATTTTTACTTCTCAGAGTGGATTGAACATCAGTAACTTTGAACCTTGTTAGATTTGATGG
>JAOUZG010005896.1:0-14091 GCA_026289955.1 Argiope argentata
ATTTAAGCCAAATTACACAAAATTTATTATTGAAGTGGGAAGAAAAAAATTAATTTTCAATTAATTGGAAGAACAAGAATTCTACTTCTGCAGAAGTGATGATTACTTTCAAAATGCATATAGCTAATAAGTTAACAGAATTAATAAGATAATATTTTAATAGAATAATTATGAATGAGCATATTTAACATTAAAATTGATTAGAGTATTAACAAATGCATTTTATTTACAATCGAATTCGATGCATTACTTCTCAAATACCTAATATCCCTGACATCAATACTAAAACAAGGATGATCAAGACTTCTCTTTAAAAGATAAATTTCCTTATGAAATATTTTGAACTATTTGAAGAAAAATAATTATACTTTCTATAAATATATTAAGGAAGTTTCGATTCCTAATTAAAGCTAATCTCGAATAAATAAAACTCTAAGCCTTTAGATATGTGGCATTATAAGGAATTTTTTTTAATAAATAAAATTGCTGCTGTATTGATTAAATATTAGAAACGTAAAATAAAAAGATGGATATGGCAGGATTTTTCGGGGTCATTTTGCGAAATTATAATAACCCACAAAGGAATACATACATACATACATACATATAAAAGTAATAGAAACCAAATAAAAGTAATAGAAATAAATAATAATACAGATTTTCTTTTGATTCTCCCGTTGTTATATCAATTTTTTCTCTTCTTTTTTTTAAAAAAAATTATCTTGTTTACAACTTATGCAATTTTACTTATCACATTAATTACATATAATCTGAAAACCTTTTTTTTATTTCTGCTTATGGGATGATAATTTCATAAAAAATAAAACTGTAAGTGAAAGAGAAAATAAATCATTTTGATTTTCAAAAATATATTCCTAAAATTGCTTTTCGAAAATCCAGCGAAGATAAAAACTACAAATTGATAAAATAATTAGTTTTCAATTAAAAATATTGAAATATTAATGAATTTTAACTATAAATTATATAAAGATTTTAAAAATTAAGAAAATATCAATAAATTAGTTATACTGGTTACCGAAATTTATTAATTTAAAAAAAAATAACAGTTTTATATTCTATTTTTTATATAATTTAATTTAAATCAATGTTTTTATGTCTCTCAAAGCATTCAATATATGAAACATGACACAGACAATTGCTATGAATATTCTAAATAAAAATAGATATTTAGTGTCAAATATATTTGTATATGATTCTTTTATTTTTGTTTCATGTTTTCTTTAATCAGATATAAAACAAAAGGAAGCGAGGTTTACAGAGGCCCAATCTCAGCTGTAATTGATTGAAAACCGGTTGCATTAAATAGATAAGTTCAGTTAAAAAAAGAAAAGTGATTTCCCTTTATGCTTGAAAAGTTATGATATTGAAATAAAACTACCAATGAAATTTCGGGTGTCCTCTTTGACCGGAAATTGACACAGATATCAAAAATATTTTATAACTGAAGCGGAAAGAAATGCAGTATAAAAACAGTTTTGTTTGACGATTCAAGCATATAGGTAACCTCAACATCTCCTAAGAAACTTCAATATGATGAAAATTGTGGTATGTATTAATAATTCTTATCCTTTTTACACGTATCCTTTACTGGCATTTACCCGAGACTTCTTACATGTGGAAATTTTGACGTGCCTATATGAGAGCTGGTGGTCCAATCACAATGTAAAATGTCTTCAAACTGTATAATTATGGGGTTGTTAAAAACAATTTTCAGCAAAAAAAAAGTGTGAGTGGAAAAATTGAGTGTGTTCTTAGTGATTTCAAAGGATATGATCTTGATTTTGTTTTGGCCAAATATAATTTTTTGATCAATTATATAGCCGGCTTCCTGGCACAGAGGTAGCGCGTCTACCTCGTGCTCTGGAGGTCCCGGTTTGGGCATGGTTGATCTTCTGTGTGCTATCAGTGAGATGTGTGAATTTGCCCCCCTGTAAAAAGGGGCTGTGCAAGCGTATGTGTGTGTGTTTCATCTTCATTTGAGCTAGAAGTCAGACTTCTGCCCTCGGGTGCTCAGGGGTTCATACCCTCAGAAGCTACTGCACCCCTCTTTCCGCGGTAAAAAGTGGACACGACATCATCATCATCAATTATATATATTAATTGTAATTATCTAATAAAAAGTAACTAAATATTTTTTTCTTTATTGATCTAAGAAGGAATTGACTTACTTTTTAATGGTAATTTCGGTTACTAGGCGGTGTAAATGGAAATTTACAATTGGTCAATTCCGGTACTTGAAATTTCAAACTGTAGACTTTGGAATTCGGATAATGTCAAGGTGTTATACCAAATTCCTTGTTGAAAATGAATAATTTTATACTGAAGAGTTTTATGTAGAAAAAAATTTCTTATATGGAAAGATTAAAAGCTTGAGTTTTCAATTAGAAATTCGATGAATAAATATTCAAATTATCAACTTAATAATAAATATTGTTACCTTAGAAAAAATTCGTTTAAGACATTACTTATCAAAACCAAATAGCAAATAAATAATAGAAATTTATCCATAAAGTTCAGTAAAAGTCTATAAAATAATTTGAAGTTCCTAAAATCGTAAGCATAGAAATAAGGGATAAATAAACAGAATATGAATAATAGAAAATGTTGCGACACGGAAATTTCCTTCAATCAAATCACTTGTACAAATAAAGTTTTATTCTTAGAAATAATACCACAAGAAACGTCATTCAAAATTAATAAAGGGATTTTTAAATTAATTAGTCTTAGTAGTATTATGCACTTAAAAAAATCCACCTTCAGATCAATCAATGCGTTATTCACAAAGATCAGATTTCTTTAAATAAAATTATTTCATCTTATAATTTTAAAAAAAATTGATATTTTAAAAAAAATCATCTTTAAAATATTGCCGTAATTTTTTTTTTCAATTTATTCATTCAGAGTTACATTTTTCTAAATTATTATAATTTTATCATGTATAAAATTAACCCCTTGTTAAGTGTTAAAAAAACATCTTCACTTAAGAAACCGAAAAATATATATTTATATGAAAAATAGAGAGAGCAATATCTTTAAATGATATCGTGATAATAAAACCTCAAACAATACTTTTTAACCTTTTCAAGTTGAAAGGAGATAAACCAGAAAAGACATATAACACATTTTCGCGAGTAAATAATATTTCCAATACCAATAACTAAGAAAAAACCTCAAACATTTACTTAAATTATTATGTAGTTTTGTTTTATTTTTTTATTCCATTTTTTAAAAGTTTGTAGATTGCTCTTCAACCAAAAAAAATGAAAAGAACATTTTTAAAAATTAAGTATTATAATGTAATACATTATGACTTTTAATCAAATTAAATTTATCGAATAATTTATTTTTTTGAAAATCTTCATAAATTTGTGCAGATCCTCGTCTTGGCTCTTGTAGCCATTGCTGCCTGCTCTCTGGACGTCATTCCCCACTACAGTCACCACGGTTATGGACACGGAATCAGCAGCAGATACTTCAGGAAGGCCCAAGGTCACGGATACGGACTCGGATATGGTGGATATGGTCTCGGATATGGAGGATACGGTGGTCTTGGAGGATATGGTGGTTACGGTTATGGTGGTCTTGGTGGATATGGTGGTTTCGGATATGGATACAACACCTATCTGTAAATGATATTGTATAAAAATAAATAGTAGTTAATACTTTTGAAACTTTAAGAAGTAAATTTTAAAATCTCATCGGTAAACTAACCGAAATAATAAAATTTATAAATTTCTGTGTTATCAAATAAATAAATTGCTTTGTTGATTATTGCAGTTTAATGAATCATTCGATGTCAGTTGTAGAACTAAAATTACTCTGCTCATGATATGTAAACAATTAAATCATTTTTAAATTAATTTTTAGAAATAATTAGAAGATATTAAGAATGTAGAAGATTTTTATATGTGATATTTGAAAAGACAAAAAATCTGTAAAAATCTCAAACTTTCTAAAAATAAACATTATTTTATTAATCTATGGTTGCAATTACTTGAAATCAAATGTATACGTGAAAAACTAAGGTCTCACTTTTATTTAAGTATAATCTATCATTAAAACTATTGATCTCAAATTGTGGGATGAATCAAGAGTAAGAGGAGTGTGAATAAATGAATTAGCTTGTTTTGTTGCTTTTCGACAAATGTGATCATTTTTATTAGATATTCTTTGAATACAAAAAGTTTATAAAATATATCAGTTGATTATTTATCATCTCTAAAAGGTCTTTTTTTGGCACCTAGCATAGTAAATTTAATGCATCACTCTGTTGTTGAGCTCATTTCTGATTTTATCAATTTGGGAATTTCCAGTGTTATGTTATAATTATATTTCATATTTGCGACTAAATGTACATCAACTTTTCCGTAACGTAAACTGTATATCGAGACATTATAATTTTACATTATCTTCTGAATTACAAGGAGAGCTTGGATACCAATTATTTTACTTTTTAAGTCACTAAATAAAAGGATTAAAACCATAGAGCTAAACTACTGCCCATCTCATATTCAAATGCCATAAGCTTTGCATTAGTGTATCGTAGAAAATTTTTCAAAATATTTCCATGCAATAATACTTGTATTTCTTCTCCCAAAACACATTCTATTTAAAAATTCTCCTTATTAACTTTTTCCCTTTCTAACTTTTTTCTTTTTCATCAAGTACAGATCTATCAATAATTTATCTGCATTATATTTTTGAATAAATAAATTGTACCCATAAATATTGCATATTTTTATGAGTTTTCGTATGCAAGGTTTTACAGCAACCACACATTATAACAGCTAAATAATAATAATAAATAGTAAATGTTTTGAAAGCTTTATATTTTATGTGATCACGAATGTCCAATGTTCACAATATGTTCAATGTCATGATCCCAATGGAATTACAAAAATTGTAAAATATGTAATTAAAAAATTTCTATACTTATAATACAAATTGTATTGTGAAGCAATGGATAAAATATAGAACGTTCCAAACAAGTGTAACCAGATTTTTTTCTCTTAACTATCAAAATTAAGCATAAATCAAAATTACATCAAGAAAAATACGAAATTTTTTATTAGGAAAAATGTTAAATGGGTAAAATAGCTTTCTTTCATACATTAATAAGAGCACAAAGTTATGTTGGAAAAAAGGATCTGATATATTAAAACAGAAATTTATAGACTTTGATCTTCTTTCTCTGCTTGTTATTTCAGTATATCTTTCAAAATAGTTTCGAGGGATAATTATCACAATGGAAAAGATTATTAAAAGGATTAAATCAAAAATTAAGCATTTTGTGGCATTTGTGCAATGATCTGTCCTTCAAACAATATTTGTGTATAAGCGATCCAGTTAATTTTTTGAGACATAATGAGAATCGGTTTTGGTTTGTCGACAAAGATATAGCGAGCGTGTACATCGTAAGGTTATTCTTGCCTTAGTCAAACATAATGCCAACTAAAACTAACTAAATGTGTCAGTAATTAATTAGTAAACCATCGTATAAAATGAAGCTAATTAACAGGAATCTAAAATTACGACAAGTCATATTCACAGAAAAATGTAATTGATCAGATTGTATATTCTTCTACAATTAGACTGACATTTTTTATTACCTGCTGCATAAATCCAGGCAATCTTTTAAAAGTGTTATTTTTTTTAGAAAGCGTACTGTTGTGAACAAAAAAAACTTATTTACCCATTCGGGAATGAAGAGCTTTTCTAGGATATTTTAAACGTCCAATTTCTCAAATTTTCTCTCATTCCTTTTAAAATTAAAGTTGAATTTATTAGTCAAATTATATGTAATAATTATTGATCTAAAAATTTCTCTCAATAATCAAGATTGGAAGATGTACTTAATATATAAACATTTCTAAATGTTGGTTTTATTATAATGGATAGACTTGCTTTTCTGAAATAAATATTTCACTCTAAATTTACAATTAATCACTCTGAATTTAGTATAAGCATATGTTTATACATTTTGTTGAAAAACTATTTACAAAATATACAAAATGTTGCTTGGATTAATTAAAAAAACATTTTATTCATTGACAGTGTTTCTAAGAAAACGCGCAAACAAATTATTTTTTAAAAAAACCTTGAACATCATCCACGCCATAAATAAATATTTTTGAGGAATTTTCTACTTTATTTCATGAAAATTTTATTATTGGAACTGCATTTTCAAGTGCAGTACTTACAGCAAATTAATATTTTAGATAAAAACCTATACTAGTAACACCTTGTTTCACTTTTTTTTCAGAGGGGGGGAGGATGTTTCATGTTTTCGAATTTAAAAGCAGTGATCTGAAATTACAAGCAAATAATCTCAGAATTAAATTCACATTGCATTTTTATTGAACATTTAGGAATCCCCTTACACTACCAAGTATCACACGGGTCTTACAGAAGTTGACAACACATCACATAAAAACATCACATTCGCTTGCACAGCCCCTCTTTATAGGGAGGTGCATTCAAACATGTCACAGATAGGACAGACAAAGAACTACCTTGCCGAACTGAGATTCGATACCAGAACACAAAGATCATGAGAAAGACGATCTACTCCAGTGTTATGACATCAGTAATTTAAATTATATGAAGGACAGTATTAAATCTTTGTTTGTCACAAGGTTTTATATATGAGATCGTTTTATTAATGAAAGAAAGAAGAAAAAATACAATAATTTAGATTATGAAAATTGTTATATCTTTCACAGATATCTGATAATTTTAACTGAAACAATGCCTCTTAGATTATATATTGAATTAAATCAAATATCTTTTTGATTATAGATAATAATTAGTGATATATAATCTGCATAATAAAAGATTTTCTATACTGAAAACGAAACTTTCACAAGCAATTTACTTGACGTTTTAATTCTTGATATATCTTCATATCAAAGATTTCTTAGTATAACTTTATTCGAAATCTTATCCATTTATTAAAAGAGCAAGGTTAAAGTAGTTGTATAAGGTTTCAAAGAATATAGGAATCCTATATATATCAAAATGAGAAAGAAAATTCAGTAAATTTTACATCTAGTTAAACATATTTTGCTACAAATTAATAAATAATAAGTTTTCAGAATTTCATAATATTTTCAAATCAAAATTTAATATGTAAATTAAAATTAATTAATTTGAAATTATTAATTATACTTACAACTTCTATTTTAATAAAGACAAACTTCACTTGATTACTTTCTAGATACAAAAATGTTTATTACTTTTCAGAATTACAGAAATTTTTTCAACCAAATCCTTAATTTGTAATTCTCATTAGTTTTAGCATTGAAAATGTTTCTTATAAGCTCGATTCATATTCAAAAAAGACTTTGAAATGCAGAAGATATCTCAGCTCGATAACTTAAATCTTATTACATCACTCTGCTAGCGATGAAATTCTAGCTATATGACACATAAATGTACATGTTTGTTTTATTTTTACAATGAGTGATTTCATGATAAATGTCTAGATAAAGAAGAAAAATTAATATTAATTTTCAGAATAATTTATTGCTGGTTCCATAAATTTTTCTTTGAAGTTAGATTCATATCTAAAAGAGGTTTTGAAAAACAGAAGATATTGCAATTCGATACCCTTAATGTAATTATATCACTCTGATAACAACGAAAACGTACTACATAATACATAGATATGCATGATATTTTGCAGTTTTATTTTAATAATTATAGGTTTCACTTAATAAATTTCCAGGTAAAAAAACAACCTGAATATTTAATTGCAATGTAACTGAACAACTTACTTCTGGCTGTCTAATTTGCAATTCTCAATATGCTCAGAATTGTAAATTTTTCTTTAAGCCTTGCTTCTTATCTAAAACAGATTTTGAGATAAAGAGTATATCTCAATCAGATAGTTTAGGAGTAATAATGTTGCCAAGCTAATAATTCAATATACAATACATAGTTGTACATGATTGTTTTAATCTAAAATCTATGCATTTAAATATGTTTCGCTATAATTTTATATTCTGAAAAATTTAAATAAATTCTCATTCAAGCGAAATCTTTTCAGTATATAAAAGCGAAATAATTGAGCCTTCAACAATCACTTCACAAACTTTCGCAGAGAGAAACGAACACCATTAAGTGTGCTAAAATGATGAAAGCCGTGGTAAGAAACCTTTTTCTGCTTCTAAAAGTGATTATTTTGTATCGTTGGCAACATTGAGAAATCAAATACGATTTCCGTTTCATATTGATTACTGTGAATTTACAATATAGCAATCGTTTAACTAAAAATTAAGTTTCTTGAAACTATAAGAAATGTTAAAAATATTTAAACTTGCATATTTTGATTGTTATTTCCTTTATTTTAGGTAACATAATGATTTGCATTGTTTTATAAAATTTTTATTCAGCTTTCCAATTTTTATATGAAGTTATAGAGACAAATAGTTTTGCAACTCTATGAAAATTTAAGACATAATACCACGGAGGAATAACATTTATTTCATTTTATATTAATATTCACTAACCTCATGCACTGATAATTAACTTCATACATTTATTTCAATTATTTATTGAATTATTATTGAACATTTTGTTTGATATATATTTATAGTATTCTCTTCTAAAGCAATCGTTACAAAGTAAAATGGGATTGCTTATATTTAATTCGTACAAATACCCCTATAGTTGCTCCTTTTTCTGTTTAGTGTTCAATTTTTAACAGTAATAACTTCACAATTTATAGATGAATGAACCTGCATTTTTAAAAGACGAGATTGAAATTATGAAATCTTCAGTTTTACGTAAATAAGAAATGTTTGCTAAAAATTTGTTCAAAAATCAAAATTTTGCCTATTTACAATTGTTTGTATTACTCAATAGATTGAATTTTCAGCGTTTGTTTTAGATGAAATTTATATACAGAGAATTCCTTTCAAACATAAAATTTAAGGCAACATAATTATAAATTATTCATTCCGATAACTAAGTTTTCTTGTAATTTACTTGTACCATTAAATTTTTCGAGTATTTAAACATTTTTTAATACAGGATTAATTATAAGAGTCTGTGCAGCTAGCTACATAAGGCAGATAACGTCTACGATACTCAAGTATACCTTTGCATTGTGGTTATGTTACTCGGATATTGGTTCTAGCATCACGGTTTCTAACCTCGACCTTCATCAACTAAATTGGTGATCTTGACAACGCAACCTCATGTAACTGTGGTGGCGCCATCTACCTGCAGCAAAATTCGTCAGATTCACTTGGCGCAGCAACCAAACAAAGCCGTCAAACTTACTTGGCGCATCCACGTACTAACACTTTCTCCACAGTGCTTGACGCTATAAAAATCGTCCGTTGCTCCTCCAACTCATTCTTGGGGGAGTACTGTGGTGCTAGCTTCATAACCCAGATAACATCGATGGTACTCAAGTGTACTTTTGTATTGTGGTGATGCAACTTGGCTACTGGCCCTAGCATCATGGGTTCTAACTTCGGCCTTCATTTGCCTCAAGTCTTTTGTTCTTCTACGTATATTAAATCCGTCCACGTTTATTGTTCGCTTCAATATCCTCACACTTCCACTATTCTTTCGCACTGAGGATAAGAAGTGGAAGGTTATGCTCATTTTCGGAATTAATTTCCTTTTTAAATGTTAACATCCCATCCTTTCATTTATCCTTGCATCCTTATATGATCAAATTAAATCCATCTCAATGCATGGGAAAAAGCGCTGAGGATTACATCGTCAAAGACTACTAATTTACTAATTCTTATTTTGAATGGAGTCTGAGTTGTTCATATCAAAATTTCCATTTACAAAATGCTTTGCTTCGGTATCTATTGAATATGATATAAAATTCGGCATATCAATATCCGTGATACCTAATTTGTATTCTAATGATATACATAAAAATATAAATTTAATAAATGTAGACCAATTTTTATTCGCCTAGATCATGAACTGATCCAGTTACATATTGTGTTAGTATAAATGTGATATCCGAAACGGAAAACAGCATTTGGTTCTATTCGGCCCAAATATTTATAAATTGCAACTATAATCTCAAACCTCATAAAAATTGAATTTCAATTGCATCTGAATTTCTTTCAAAGAATACAATCCTTTCAAATATCCACGCATCCCTATTTGGTCAAATTAAATCCATCCTAATGAAAGCGCAAAATCACTGAGGGTTACAGAATCCATTGTCAAAGAATACTTACTTACTCGCATCTAGATATATAGTCGGATTTCTTCTTGTATATTTCTTTCTTTTCTTCCAGAGATTTATTCGTGTGGATATAAGCCAATCCTGTTAGCCCTCACATCATTAAAAAAAGATAGTAAAAATTGAAATCAGCTATGTTGAAATCAATGTATCATGTCAGAACATAAATTCTTGAACGCCCAAGTACCACGTGCTCGTGCGAATTAAATTATATTTTTATTCATTTTCATTGTTTTATTGAATGAATCACTTTGGCATTGCAAACGATCCAAAAAACTTTGTCCCGCATTTATTGTTTTAAAAAATATCCCATTTCCTATTTATTTCATTTCACGTAATCACGTTCTCAAAATAACATTTTTCTAGGTTTTATTTGCTGTAATAAAAAATTTTTTTAAATAAGAGTTTTTGTAAATGCATTGGCAACGCGTTATTAAAAGTTGATTTTTTTTAAGATGCTCGCTCAAATAATAAGATTTCAATTCATTGCCCACGCATTTTTTCTGGCGCCAAAAATCTCATCCCCATAACATTATCACGTTCTTACATGATAAAATAAAAAGAAAGAAAAAGGATTCACAAATATATGTCAACAAGTGTCAATAAATATTTAATACATATAATTAATTTACAAAAAATTATAATGAATTATTTATATAATAAACTTCAAATATATTAATTATTTTCTTTAGCTCGCTCTTGTTCTGGCTATGGCAGCCATCGCTTGCGCCTCGACCGGCGTCGATGTCATTCGCCACACTCCCGGATATAATGGCCTCTACAGCCTCTACGGATATGCACCATATTACAATGGATACGGAAACGGATACTTCGGATATGATGGACTTGGATATGGACTAAACAACTTCTATGGAAGATATGGCCTCGGCTATGGAGGATATGGTCTAGGATACCGAGGATACTTGGGAGGACTCGGTTATTACGGTTATTTGTAAATCAACTCTTGGCAAGACTTTCTGATGTTAAATTTTAAAATCCGGTATGTATCTGGAGAAATAATAACACTGTAAATAATATTTAAGTTTATATGATGAATTTAAAAAACAATTTTAATTTTAAAATATAAAGGAATTAGAATTTTTGAATAATTTATTTCAATTGGTAATTTTTTTAAAAATTCAGATATCGCCACTTAAAGCATTTTATTCTTAAATTCTTTCCCATTCCATTTATTCTATTCATAAATATTGAATATAATTATTTGATTTAATCTTTTTGTTGATTTTATTAAAAATCTATATATATTTAATAAGTTTAATAAAAAATATTAATTTGCGAAGTATTTACTGAGCGGTGCACATTTATATAAGAAATATAACATTTAATTACTTTTCTATTCTAGAGAAAAAAAAAAGAGAAAATTTATTTTCTTGTATTATCTATACACTAAGCGTAAGCAGATTGATATAAAATTGAATTTATATAAAGATCATTTTGTGGAAAATCCATGAATGATTAAATCAATGGGCGAGGAATTGAGAACATTCAAATATCGTGATGAATTTAGATGCAAACTCTTTGAAACTGTAATTAATCTAAAATAAAAATGCCAAACTTAACGAAAATAACTGTATAAAATAAATAAATATATTGAAAGTAAAGAAAGGGAACAGTAATAGGAAAAAAATAATGTTTTTTAGAATATAATGTGTAAAATGAAATTTTAGACATTTGAACTTTTTATAAACATTGTATTATTTTAATAATATAGGTATATTTCTTTCGTTTCAGTTCCACGGTGGAATGTGTTATGTCAGCTTATAACAAGAAAAAAACACATCTAGAATGGAGAAATTAAAATGTATATTTTAAAAATAAAGAATTGCAATCTTATTTTAATTCATTTCTTAAATATAATCTACAAAACTGATGGCACAATTTCAGAAATATGTATAATTTAAAGTTTCAAAAAATATCAATTGTATATATTTCTGAATACAATTTTTTTTTCATTCAGAAATATAGATACTTTCTGATGAGATATACCTCATTCACATTTGTAAACATTTTTTAAGGACCAATAACTAGTAAAAAACATGATACAATCAATTGTATTCTTTGGCAATAATCCTCTCGTTATAATCATTTTTATTATGAGATGTTCATTTCTTTTTCTACTCTTGTTATGACTGCTAATGGAGTTTAAGCTTGTATTTAAATTTCAAGAATTTTGAGATAAAATCGTAATTATGGATAATATATTTGAATTTCTCAAAATAGATGAATGTGCAGTAAAACACAAGTTTCTAAAGAATATCTTGATATTCAATCATGTTTAAAGCATAAAAAATCTCTAATATTTAATAATCCCAACGCATTTTAAATAAAAGTTCATTTAAAATTTCCAAAAAATTAAAAATAAATAATTTAATAAATTGAACAAATGTAAATTGATGTTATCATTTGTGTACATGAAGGTCATAGTTTTGAAGTTAATTAATTTCCTTTCAATTTTATTTTTTAGAATTTGGAGGTAAATGATGGAGTATAACAGTACATAGTTGATAAACTAAACGCTATCAATCTAAAATAAAATATTCATTCTTAAAATCTGATCGAAATTTTAAAAAGTTTAAATGAATGCAATCAGATAAAGAACCATTACTTTCTCCGAAGGGATTTCGTACATTTCATTGGAATTCAGCTAATTAGGTATACAAATTTTATGCATTAAGTATAATTCAAAATACATACAAATTCAATTAGGTGAACAAATTTAAAATACATACATTCTTATTAGGTATACAAATTTGAAATACATACATTCTAATTAGATATACAAATTGGCAATACGTACATTCTAATTAGGTATACAATTCAAAATACATACATTCTAATTAGGCATATAAATTTAAAACTCACACAAGTTTCATGTATTTAGCTCCAAGCGACTTTGAGTTGATGTGTCTACAGACAGATATATGTAATTCCATAAAACGTGTATTTAGAACTCGGAAACCTCATACGTGTGTTACTAACAAACACAAAATCTTAATTATATATTTTCGCTATACTATATCTTTGTATATTTCGTACAGAAAGAAGTAAAAAATGATAATATTTCCTTCATGAGGAAGTAAAAAAAAATATTTATCATTGATAAAAAGTGTAATAAAATTCAAAAATAATATTTAATTTGAATTATTTTTCACCAAATTTCATTATATATATTAACTCAAATGAGTTTACTTAAAAATATTTACAAATGCTATCAAAATTACAAGAATAAAAATTTCTTAACGATTTGATTATTTCATTTGGATTCCAATCCCTGACTAAGAACCCTAATCTAAGTAAACAAGATGAATATTAAGAATTAATAAAATTTTATTTTAGATATAGAGTAAATTATCCCTGTCTGTTTAGATTTTCTAATATCTTAGAACCACGAACCAAAATTTAAAACATTCACAAAAAATTCTTAATCTTGAAGTTAGCGATTGGAATCTGCATTAGGTATTGTTCATCTTACGTAATCGTAAATCCAAGCAATCTGTCAAACGTTACATTTGCCAAAATGAAATTTGTGAAGCAATACGAGAAATGATAGATTAAAAATCGGGTCATAATAAACTAAAACAAACAATAAAGGTGCGTAAAATTATTTTTTAATGGTTGATAAGGCACGACATTGAAGTTAAGTGGTACAAATCACATTTTAAGAATCGGATTTCAGTTCCGATATGAAAATTCTTTCAAATGAAGCAGAACGATTGGGTATAAAAGCTTTGCTACTCTACGAATCAAACATATAGCTTAACTTACCAGCTCCAAAACAACAGTTAAAATGATGAAGACTGTGGTAAGTATTTTAATATCGAGCAAATTTA
>JAOUZG010005939.1:10923-29739 GCA_026289955.1 Argiope argentata
TTAAACTAGATTGGTCATTCATCCAATGTTATTTCTTATGGCCGGCAAGCTTTAGCTCTCTAATCTCAATATCGTGTGCGCAATGTTGCTTAGTTCTGGTTAGCAAATTTTTAAACTGGGTTTGTCATTCATCCAGCGTTATTTCTTGTGGCATTTATCATAGAGAAGCCCACTTGTGAAGTCAGCGATTTAAAGTAGTACGTATTAAACGGCATTCACACGACCCTCCAAATCTTCAGACGAGCCATGCCCTTCTTGTGGTTTCTTGGGGTGCTTTGATGTCTGTGGACGCGTCCGAAGTTAAAGTGTCCAGGCATCAAAGAACCCCAAGAAACCAAAAGAGGGGTAAAACGAGGGAACACTTAGCCCGTCTGAAGATTCGCAGGTCGTAGGAATGCTACTTTAAGAGGAGTTCACACGACCCGTCGAATCTCCAGACGTGCCACCCGTTTCCCTATTTCACCCCTCTTGCGGCTTTTCGGGGTGCTTTGACGTCTGAGGACGATTCCGAAGTTTTCCCGCAAATTGTCGGTAAAGTGTACAGGCATCAATGCACCCCAAGAAACTGCAAGAGGAGTAAAACGGAGGAACGCGGGGCTCGTTGGAGACTCGACGCGTCGCGTAACTGCCCCTTAACTGCGGCTTTAAGCGGCTTCCACACGACCCGTCGAATCTTCAGACGAGCCACGCGTTCCCCCATTTTACCCCTCTTGCAGTTTCTTGGGGAGCTTTGATGTATGTGGACGCCTCCGAAGTTTCCCCGCAAATTGTCGGTATAGAGTCCAGGCATCAAAGTACCCCAAGAAACCGCAATAGGGGTAAAAGGGGAGAACGCGCAGCCCATCTGAAGATCCACAGGTTGTTGGAACTAGACTTTAGATACGCATGCTTAACAACTCTTTTCACAGCGCATACTTCAATGACACATTTAATCCACTCACCCACAAATCGTAACACACACATTCGCTTGCACAACCTCTTTCTACTGGAGAGAGAACATCCAAGGATTAGAACTCGGGACGCCAGATTTCAGGGGAGGCACGTTATCTCTAGGCCAGGTCACCGGCATTCATTCAATGTCAAAAGCATAATCTTTTAAATAAACTTTCTTAAGTTTTCCAATCAGCCTAATTTCGATAAAAAAAATTAAATACTCACAATAAAAACATTATATCTCGAATACCTAAATATTGAATCAATTTGTCACGTAATACCGCCAGCTTAGCAGCTTCCCGATCAGATTTTGCTTCTAATTTCCAAATTATCGTTCTTTCTTTCTTCGTTTTTTCCCCTTCTGATACTGTTGGATGGCCTCTTACTATTTGAAAAATAATGTTGGATTGACATTTTGTATTGCTTAGATATTTAGACGATAAATAGCAGAGAGACAAAAAAAATCCGTTAGTGAAAAGGTAAACGCTATTCATTAGAATTACCAAAACATATGTCTAAAAGTAGATCTAATAAACTTTTTAATGTCTTTTCCTGTTAATTAAAAATATAATTTTCCATTTTTTTTGTCACCGTTTCCACATAAAATATAATGCATCTACGTCTTATGACGTGATAATAGCTTTCATTAAATATAGGATAATAAATTAATTATTTTTCAGGGTTTCCATAATTCATAACTTTCGAATAAAAACCGATTACGTATTTGTAAATTACAACTCAAAGAATTTATTAATGACATTATAGTGTAAAAGTTGAGCAATTTGCACTTTTTAGGCATTCAGAGGAAAGTGATTATGGAGAACGTTCCATATTGTCGTATGCGGCATATGTAACTTCACAGCTCATTGTCTAGTTGATTTTCGTGGACTGGGAGTAAACGTTTCTTGGATGCGATGAAAATTTTCCTCCGAAGTGCACCGTCTTCCCGCTCCCTTTCGGTGTAAAACGCTACCAGTTTCCTGAAATTGTCTTAACCAGCGTCTGATAGAATTATCCGAAGGAGGATCTTTCTTGTACGTGGTCCTGAAGTGACGTTGACTAGTTATGACTGATTTAGTTTCGGAAAACCACAATACACACATTGCTTTTTCTTGTTTGGTTGCCATTTTTATTTATGACGTCATAATTACCTAGATTTCCAAAGCCGTAAATTTTTTTCGAATGTAATTTAAGATTACGTAATCAGTTTTTGCGTTATATTTTTTATTCGAAAGTTATGAGGCACGGAAACACCCACAATAATTAATGAACACTCTGTATTTCAAATAATACTGGTAAAATAAACCTCAAATGTCACTGTACAGGTGAATCGCAATCAATCAATCACAAAGCGCAAAATTTACAGAATTTTTTTTTTGTATAGTTGATGGGCATGTGTATGCACCTTATCATTTTTTTTTGTAGACTATGAAACAGATATTTTTGCTCGATGTCATTTAGTTTTGTAAAGAATTACTCATCTGATAGTTATTCATTTGTTAAGCTAATAAACCAAGATATTTGACTGGCAGAAAATCATTTATTACGACTCATATTTTTAACCAAAATCTATAAATTAGATAATTAATCAAGAGATTTGATTGACAGAAAAATCATTTATTATTTTTAGCCAAAATCTGAGTTTTGACTCATTTTCTTATCTTTGATTTTTGTTCTTTCAACTCTACGAAAAAAAAGTACAGGCAATTTATGATTTTTTGATCGAAATGCGGTTAGAAATTCAGAAAATAATGGAGTTCGTAGCGCAGCTCTGCAAAATATGCAAATTCTTTCTTCTCCGAATTCCCAGATGAGTTAGATTTCAAATTTATAGTGAATCCAGTCACACATATCCTAACTCCAACTTTATTGCTCCCCATTGATGGAGGTAATTTTGAAGCAATCAATCTTTATTGAGGGATGGACCATTTTGTAAATATTTTTCCTTTAACTCATTTAGATTATTTCCGAAACAACAGTCCTTTGATAGAATACTGTTTTTATGTCATTGATTACGTTATGCAATCAGACTCTATTTCAGGACTGTATTATTTTTTTACAGACTACAAATTTTTGATAGAAAGTTTTTACATTTTTCTACCTCTCAGATTTTGAGGATAGTTATATTTTGTTTGTCAACACAAATTATATTTTGGTAATATGCCTGTTGCTGGATTTTATATCTAAACTCACGTTGAATTAATTATCAATTATTCGGAAAATAATGTAGTGATATAATAAATTATCAAATGTTTTTTTTGTCATTAATAATAATAATTCTTCAATTAATACTCATTTAAAGTACGTTACAATTAAGTTGTCAATTTCAATATCCATTTTTTATTTGATTTGTAAATTACGGATTATTTCATTCGTAAATACTTATACTTGTAAAAAAAAATAAAATTCCATCGTAATCAGTGTTATCAAAAAAAATCAGCAATATTAGGTATTTAATGTCTTATTTTATGTACAATACTTTTTATAATAAAATTTTGATTTCTTTAATTTTAATTTTTTGATAATCAGAAAATATTACTATATTTGTTTTAGTCATATTAAATACCCGTTTTAAAGCAATACTATGACTATATGGGAGCGTATTTCTTAATTTCTAAACTTGGTCAGAAGACGAGGACGATTATAGAGTTTGTAATCCTCTCTTCAGGTTTCCGTACTACAACAGCGGGTGAACAAATGTTCCTGACAGATTTGGCATATAACAGGCTCGCTCACATGGGGATCATTAGTGGGATCGGGGCTCGACTCTGGAACTTTGCCGTCCCGAATTCGTAACTTCATCAACTTGGCCCAGAAGTAGTATTAACAGTTATTCCATAGAACTATAATCAATTCGTATTATGTAGGATATTTAAACACCTTTAAGTAAGAATTATAAAAGTTGATATTTTCCTTAAACAATAAGATTTTTTTTCAGTTTATTTTTCATTGTTTTCTTCAAGCTTTGCACCATACTACGGAAAAGGTCAATAATGCTTTGCAAAGAATGAACGCATAATATATAAAAAAAATGCCAAAATTTGTTTTAAAAAAATGACAACTTGGACTTAAGTTCAAAGATTGTATTTATAATTACTACTTATATTATTATAATAAATATATTTTCTAAATGTAATATATATGTGGAATATTTCTTATTTCATAATAAATATTTTTTTTCTATGCCAGTAATGTAATGTAAAAATAATAGCAAAACAGTTTTTATTTATTGTCAGAGTTTTAATTAAAACTGTATTTTTTCTTAAGATTTTGCTTTGTTATAGCTGCTTCCTTGTATCTCTGTAATGAACCTTTTATTTCACATGAGAAAGTAAATAAGCAAATGAAGTGAAGCCATTATACGTGTACAAAGAAATATTTTTTTTATTAAAAAGTGTCAAGAAAAAAAGTCAGTGAAGCCCGAGGAGCAGATGGAAATGATTTGGATTGTAATTAAATTTTTAATGGAATACAATTTTTATTTAGTTCAAGCTTTGGAATTTTTATGCGACAATTTAAAACTTCATAATTTATTTTTTTAAATGATTTTTGTTTTCAGTTTTTCAATTTTCTTGGAAAAGTATTTTCTTTTCTTAACACATTATTAGAAACATTTTATATATATTACTTTGTCTTTAATACTTTCCTAATGATGACTAATTATTTAGTAATTATATTGCAGAATTTAGATTTTGTAAAAAATACCCAAGCATTTTCCGAAAACCTAATTCTTTCGTTTATGTGCTGTATTGTGCACATTACTCCTTAGCATATCCAATGTCTTACATGTAGTTTACATAAATATAATGAACAATTATATAAACTTTCATCTTGAAAAAAAATCATCTTTAAATAATAATATTATTAAAATATATTTTCAAATGATTTCATAATATATATATTTAACTTTCTATAAAAATAATAAACATTCTTGTTAATTTAGTATTATCCTTGCGAATTATTAATATTGAAGTATTTAATATAATGATCTTTATTTATTATATTAATTAATCTTTATCGAAAATACGGATATAAAAATGGTTGAAAAATGAAATTCTCACCAAAATATTCGAAGTAAAAGAAAATTTCAAAAGCATTTAAAATTTAATTTTTTTATCAGTTTTAATTTTTTTTCTATGTTGCATTCATTATGCATTAACTTTTTATATTAATGCAATTCTGAAATAAATATTATTTTAAATCTTTTATTACACTAATAAGAGTGTATTTAAATCGTTTTATTATTTTAAGATACAAATTTTATAGTGTTTGATATACTTTATAATTCATGATTATAATTATTAAGGTATCTAAATATTAATATTTCTTAAACTGATTAGAAGAAGACACTCGTATATAAATTTAAGATATAGTTACATTATTATGTTAAATAATTATTAATAGTTTTTAAAGAATTAAATTATTGTATTACTATGTAATGGGAAATATAGAAGCTTTACCCGTGAAAATTATTAAAAAGTCGATTCTTAAAATTCCATCCTAACAAACATGAAATATTTCAAAATTTAAGGCAGATTATATTATGAAAATAAATCACCAAGAATGAAGGCTATGAATAATATATTTTGTCTTTAATATCCGGAATGAGAAATTTTTTTTTGATGAAGCTTTACATTTATTGAGTTTCTCAAATACCTAAAATCCCTTTATTATTACAAACAAAAGTGAATTTTCTGAAAGAAAAAAATGTAAAATAAGGGGATAATTTTTTTCTCGAGAGTAAGAAAAGTTATATGTAAGTTATGAAAAGTTATTTGTAGTTATTTAAAATACTATTGGATTTCAAAATCTTGGAAATATATTAGATACGACTTTTTGATTGTCACATTATCATTAAATCGTTTTTTAAAGTAAATTAATTTTATTGAAAATATATTATTAATGATGAAAAATAGCTATTAATAAATAATAATTATCTATAAATAATTAGATTTTCGCGAACTTGATACAGATATAAAATACCACATGATGTATAGTACAGTTTTTAACATACGATATGAAGCGTTTCATGTTAGCATTGTGATATTTTTGCTTGATATTTCAGTGAGATGGTTAAACTTCTACGTATGTCATCTATGTTTGTCAGAATTTTATCGCACACTCAGCTAGATAAGTTTCTTTCATTTCTCCCAAAATATGCATGAATTGATTTGAGTACATCGGATTTACTTTAGGTACTTAATTTTGAACCTATGAAAGTACTATAAAACTGAGTTGTAATTCCTTTTATTTTGAACTATTTTATTTATTTTGAATTATTTTTTACTACGCCTGATGTAGATTCATCTTCACTCAAATGTCTAATAACTAACTGGTTAATTCTATAAATGTATATGATTTTAAATTTTTCTTAGATTTTTATGCATTAGACTACTTAAAGGATTCACAGAAATCTTTGAACATAGAAAACATATGCAAGTTGAAAGTAATGACTTGAGTTCAGTACTGATAGTATCAGGTAATCTTAGGACACCGAAAGACATGATATCATAAAGTGTCAGTTTTTTGCCAACTGTTTGAAAGTTTGTAGAGAAGGAGGTGGTCAGTATTCGACCACTTTAGGGTGAATTATCTTGAAGAGAATATCAGTTTGACAGATTCGATCAATGTAAAGATGGGCATTGCTAAAAGACACAGTGGGCCTCAACAAATTCCGTTGATACTACTACGTTCAGTATCGGCGGGGGGGTGGCAGTAAATAAGAAAAAGAACAATTAATAAGTTATTATTTTTATAATATTCATAGAATTAAAACGAACTAGTAGTACATAGAATTTTTATGAAGTGAAAGTTAGACTTAAGAAAATCTGTGTTCTTACTTCTAAGTTTCTTTTCATTGTTTGTTTGAGTTAAAACTTTTGTTATTAGAAAAATGCGTTTGATAGGAAAGGATGAGGGTTATGTTCCTTAATCTCTGAACCTAAAGTAATAGACATAAATACGGTACATCAGAAGATACAATTTGTCCATAGACCCTTTATTCATCAAACCTTTGGGATCAAGATACTTTATAATGGTATTGCTTCGAAGTTTAAAGAAAGCGATATCGATTGATATTGTTACGTTTTTAGCGTAGCGGGTTTGAATTGAATGGTCTTTACTTGAGGACAGCACAAACAAAATTATTTACGGCTATTTACAGGTATTTACAGGATGACTTGAGAAAGGAAAACTTCAGATAAAAACAATCCAGCAGTCAACAGTCACTTACAGCGTAAATGCAAGCCTTATGCACAATAAAAACTGACTTCAAAACAGTTATCATACAGCCCAGTAAACAGTAAGTCACAGCGAGCTCAATTATACAAAGTTAACAGAAAACGTAAGCACAGCTCACTAATAAAAAGCGAGAAAAGTAATCCGCTAGTCCAGCGAGTCGCTTCCCTTCCGAGAGAAAACTATCAACTATCTAACAAACTGCCAGGTTACGGCAACCCGTCTATTAAATAGATGACTGAGTGTGCGCCCAAAAGAACGTGAAACAGCGCACCGCTCCATGAAGGATCCAGCTGCTAGCAGACTATTCCTTTCGCCAAACCAACCAGGCTGGCGCCAAGCTCTTTGACAGTGGTCTCCAACGTTTTCTCCTACGGCGTGCTTTCATGGCGTTTACCCTCTCGTAACAATATGGTGTTCTTGTAATATGGCAATAATTAAAAATTAGTATGCTATTAACAAAAAAATCTTTCAAGAAGACTAAAAAGGGGGCCAGCAATTTAACGATTCTATATTAATAGGTCAAGAACAAAATGTGTTCAAAGTGGTAAATTAACGGTGGAAAATTAGGAGGTTAATATTTACCCTCGTACAGGAGTAAAAGTTTTTTTAATTAACGAAACACATTTTATTTTATATGAGTATATGTTTTTCTATATGTGAAACATTTAACTTAAAGTAAAGAGTTTGGAGTTTTAAGAAATCGAAAGAAAAAAGTTTTGTAAAGATTTTTTGCTGAAAAATATTAAAAAAATAAGAATTATTTTGAGTCATTATTCAAAGTATCGTTCCTTTATCAAGCATCAAAGTTTATACGTCCCTTTTGTATGACAATCTAGTGCAATAACAATTGCTGATGCAATCTGTACATAATGATAAGCCCCACAGGTTTCGGAAAGAACACCCATCTCACTCATCCTTCCATTCTTTTTATTAATAAGATAACTTTTCTAAAGGTTCTCTTTTTGAGAACAAAGTAAATATCAAAATCTGTAATAACACGATAGAAAGCCATTATGAAAAAAATAGCATTGCTAATTCATTTAAAAAAATGAAGGAATAAACGACAAAAGACATTTTTATAAATGTCAAAATATATTTTCAAACTTTCACATTTCATTTTCGAAAATAAGATGAATTCCTATCAAACGAAGCCATAAATTATTTTCAAAATTTGTTAAAGGTTAATTTATTTTCCACTTAAGATTTCCTCCAAAATTTCGTCTCTATTTTCGGACTCAACTGATATTCTCATTTTTTCATCAATGCCCAAATAAGATCCAACCAATGCTCGAACCCTCAAGAGGTAGAAAAATATTTCACCATTTGCCAATTATTGCAGTACTTTTTTTGGCAATAATCGTACTGCAATCATTAAAATACAGCAATTTTTCGAAGGGCTTTGGGTCTATTTTAAGAAGAGGAGCATTTGTTTTTGTTTATATTTTGGCCTCTAATGATCAATATGGCGTTCCAGTGTTATTAATGTTCTATTTTCGGCAAGTTCTAATAGTAAGAAATATTAATAGGAAACATTCTACGACTAGAAATGTCGATTCTTGGCAACGGTAAAGATACTTATGTTTTGAAAAGATAAATTCTGTCTGGTAATGACTGTATTACTAATGGAAAAACAAAGATGAACCTTACTCCCCAAATATAGATAAAATGTAAAACTCTAGACCGATTTGAACTTCGAAGAATTTATGCTGTTTTATTATAATAATGAAGATAAAGCATTTTGATAAAATTACATTCAAGTTATAGGTGTATACCAGATGTCAAGTGCGCGCGCACACACACACACACACGATCCGAAGGTAGTAAGTTTGCATTTATATTCCAGTTTAATTTTGATTTTTTCAAAACTCCGAAATTTGAAATCTAATTTAGTGCAACCATGTTTAGTATGTATCATTTAATGAAAAAAATATTTTTCATTAAAATTTATCGAAGTGTTTTTAAAAAGGCTATCAAATTTATGTAATAAAAAACGATCTAAAACGATTAAGAGTTTTAATTATATCCTAATTCCTTATTAACATTTTTTTGCGCAGCGGAAAGCTGAACTTATTATAATTACCTAAAGTTCTTTGTTGTTTTTATTATTATTTTTGAAAAATCATAACTCTTGACTTTTACATCATAGAATGATGTAAAAGTCAATTTCAATTTACGGTTTTCCAAACAAACAAGATTCAAAGAATGATACTTCAATCATAAGTCTGAAAAATTTTCTCTGCATAGTAAATTAATATCCGCTCTAGTATTTATTAGCTAAAAATAGATGCCAACAATTGCATAATGTCTTTTTAAGACACAGACATTTCCTGGAGAATAATTCAAGTGTGAATGTTAATTTACGACTGCGAAAGCTTTATTTCCTCTCTGAGGCACCATTACTCATAATTTTTTTTCTCTCTTCTTATTTTTTTCATTCTCTCTCTTAGCAAATTGCATCAGGTGAATAACAATAGTAAGCAAACAGGGAAAAGCAAAAGACATGAAAACATATATATCGAAATATAAATTTGCCTTTTTTTCATACACAAATTTGAAATTCTGTGTGGGTACAAGATCATTAAATAACCCAAACATTTGAATAAAATTATTCAACCATTACAACTATTAAATACTTTAGAAGAATGAAGAAGACTATTCATTTATTTTTTACTTTTTAAGAACATTTGAATAAAGAAAGGTAAGATTATTAATAATGATAATAAAACTGTTTTTTTTTTCTGATTTATCTAATTGTATTAATTTAATAAATGAAGGCCTTTGTAATTCGGTAGGTTCAAAATATTTTCATTCTTGAAAGATTATATAATCTTAAAAAATTAAATAAAATATCTCAATGTGTTTATAATGATAAATGAGGACATTATATATGTAATTGGAGTTCATATTTTTTACATATTCTGAATCCAATTGTTTTTTATGCTGTTATTGAAGAAATTCCTCTTTATTTCTATTATTGACAGAAAGTTATGTGGAATAAAAAATAAGTTGATTTTAACCGATTCCTACGCTTTTTTTCACATTTTAATCTAGATATTATTACGAATCTGTGATGTTCCTAGTATGGTTAATTCCCTTATAGGAAAGCTCTTTTTTACTATCAACTCTGTTGGATACTGAATCAATGAACGCGAGGCTTGGAGACAAAATGAGAGATGCTATAGATTCAAGAATTTTGTTGATATAGCCAATATTAGTTAATATATGCTTGATTGTACGAGAACTTTCTCTGCCCTGCTCCAGAAAATGTAAAAAACCGACAGTCTAAGCTGAAAAACAATTATCTAGAAAGTAACAGAGTCGCCTAACGAGTCAACGTCAAACCAGTTGAATCAGCCGAAGCGTTGAGCGGAGCTTAAGCAATTGATATATTGAGCTCCATTGAGTCTAATTTGGAGCCAAAATATTGAGCTGAATTTTGTTCTTAATTATAGAAGCAGCATCGAGTCATGTGTGGAGTAGCCAGTCGTAAAGTAGTCAGTATCCAGTTGGATTCCCCTAAAACGAAGATACAGTGGTTAATTGCAGACGTTTGGAGAGACCACAGAGAATAGTTACACAGACTTCCTCCTCCTGCTGAGTTATGTTTAACAGTTTTATGCACTGTGGCTGTTGTTTATTATCTATTACTACATGTATGCTGCTTTTTGTTCTAAATACGTCACTTGTATACTTCCTGACCGTGTGTTTTGTCGTCTGTCTACATGTGTTCGGACTAATAAATGTCATCATTTGCTATTGAGGCTATTGTGTTACACTATAAGTCCACTTTAAGATAACTCATTTGTGTTAAGGAGTAAGTAGAGAATGTTCCTTAGAAATATATACTCTAGCATTTTATAAAATATTTTACTAAGCAACACTCGTCGAAAAGCATATTATAAATAATTATTACATAAATATGTAATTCATTTCACTGTTCATTTTAATTGCATAAATATTTACATGAACATTGATTGAAGAAATTGAATGAACCACTAACAATTATTAACTGTGTTAAGAGAATGGAGGAAACTATTCATTTATTTTTTCTCTCTCGAAAGACATTTGAAAAAAAATGTAAGGGCGATAAAAAACAATATTTTTTCTTCTAATTTATCTAATTGTATTTGTTTAGTAACTGGAGGTACTTGAAATTCGAACAGGTTCCAAAAACCTTCATGCATAAAAGAATACTTAACCTTAAAAAATCGAATAAAATATCTCATCGTGTTTAATATTATAAATGAGAATAATGTATTTGTAATTAGATTTCATTTTTTTTTAAAAAATTAGACGTGTATATAAAAACAAATGGATATTTGTTACGATTGAAGAGATCCCTTTTTATTTTTAAAATATGGTGCAAAAAATGAATTTTGTATCCTGATTTCGATTTTTTTAAAATTTTGATCTAGATGTATTATCAGGAATTTTACAAAATCTATTGCTGAACAACATATTTTGGAAAAAAAAACATTATAAACTTTTATTGCATAAACATGCAAATTATTATACTGTTCCTCCTATTTTTATTTCATGAATATCTACATCTGCATGAATATTAAATGAAAAAATAAGAATCTATTAGAAATTATTTATAGATTTTAAGCACATCAAGACATATATATTTTATTGCATATTCATTTCCTTATTTTCTTCTTCTTGAATTAAATATAATACGCTTTGTATATTATTATTCTAATTCTTTAAATATAGAATCAGTAACCAAGATAATGTAGATTAATGTAGAGTAATACTATAAAAATTACATTATGTAAAGTAGATTAATGTAGAGTAATACTATAAAAATTACATTAAAAAGCAGAGAGGAGTTGAAATAAAAATATTGCGTATTAGTTTTCTAGAAAGAAGTGATTAAATTTATTAAAAAATATTTTAATTAAATACAGAAAATTAGGCATATATAACAAATCTTTAAGTATTTTATTATCTGGATTGTTTACTTTATGGATAGCCGGAAAAAACTATTTTCTCATAATTATTTTATCAGCCGGAACATCAGGTTTACTAAGTACAATTTCACGGGCAATCAGATCAGGAGGACTAAATAAAATGATCCTAATCACTGGTTTCTGTTGATGGATCCATTAAACAGCTGGAAGGATAAGAAGTCTTAAATAGTCCTTTAGTTAATCATCCATCCAATGGAACTTGTTAAGATTTTTTTTTTGCTGAATGTTGCCATTAAACATTTGGATAAGAAATCTTTTGGTATAAAATGCAAAATTTTATCTGAACACTTTTAGTTTATTTCAGACTAGTTAATATTTGGTTATTGGTGATTAATTTATTCATCAGTAATACTGATTTTGTTTTGACCTCTATTGAATTTCTCAACTATATTTTGATATTCATTGTTTCCTGAAAAAAACAAAACAAATTTAAATTTTTCGCCACGACAGAAATTCAAACAATAATTGCATAATTTTCTGAAAGTTAATTTACTTAAATAAACTATTAAAATTATTTATATTTTAATTATTGAGCAAATATTTTTAAGAATTAATAGTATTTCTTTTTTATTGCTTGAAAAACTGAAAGGGCTTTTATTTTCAAAAATTATGTTAAAAGACATTTATTATTATATTTATTTGGTGGATGTATTTTTTATCTCTTGAAATGAAAAAAAAAAATTCTACTGTAAATGCATTCTGCCTTTATCGGACCATTTAAAACTCACACATTAAAACTCAGAAATAGTTCTAAAAATTTAGGGCTTTAAAGCATTGATTTGCATGAAGAAAAAAATACTTTCTTCAATAATCTTATTAATGGTGTTTTTATAAAAAGCATGATTAACTAAAATGGACCGAAATTGCTTAATTTGTTAAGGTTAACGTTTTTAGAAAACATTCATTAACTATTTGGGTTTGTTATTAAAACATCGGTATTTATATTGTATTAAAATGAAGATATCTTGTTTCCAAAAAGAAAATCTATGGAGCATAAGTTTACACAAAATGAGACTAATTCGATAAAAATATTCTATTTACCATAAAATGAAATTTAATGAAAGAGAATTTTATGAGAACATATTTTTTAACTGATGAAATAAATGAAATTTTATCATGAATAAGAAATGTTTTGATTCGAAACAAAGTTAACATTTTACATTTTAAAGGCTCATTGACTTGAAAATTAATTCCGATTACAGTTAAGAAATATTAAGTTTTAAAAATAACACTTATCAGCATTTTATACGTACTTCTGGATAGATATAATCAAAAATATTTCAACGTAATACAATAAAAAAAATTCACGACCATTTTAAGAGCACTTAAGAGATAAGTATGCTGACTCCACATCTCATTTGCTATATTTAAACACACCCTGGAAAAGAAAATGCTCTTTATAAATATGAAAGCATTTAAAAACGGAGCTCTAAATTTCCCTGAGGGAAAAAACATTGACGGAATTTTAAAATGAAATGACGAGAAAGAAGTCTATGATGAATTCCAAAATCATCATGTTTTGTATTAACAACACGTGATGTGTTATTCATATTCTGAAACTTTTAGTCACAATTGGATCAATGAGAGCATGTATAAATTTTACCTGCATCTCTAATTTAAATGTACTGTTTTTATCTAATTGAAAAAAGAAGTTTTAATTAGTTTATTGATTAAAGAGTTTAATTGATTATTGTAATGCATCGATAATCTTTTTTCTTAAGTGATTTTAAGGGGATTCGGTACCCCAAAATTTTTTTTCCACAATTTTTAATAAAATAATCAATTTTTGTGATATATAGATGTCAACTGTGCAGAAACCGAAATTTCTAAAATATTTTTTTATATTAAAAAATTACAAATTTTAATATTTTAATTTTTTTAAAAAAATTGAGCATTTTTTTTTAAAAAAGCTTCTTTTTCTGCAATTTTTAAAATATATTCCCCGATTTTTTTGAGAGGGACCTCACAATGAATGTAACAAAAATAGGGATCCGTTTTCTGATATCTAAATTAGTTTGTGAAAAAAATTGTTTTACAAAATTTTGTGAAACTTTTTGGAAATTATCAGATTTTTCACTTTGAACATTTTTAGAAAAAATCTAATCAAAATTTTAACAAATCCATTCCTAATTCTATTAAGCATATATTTAAGAGTGATCATAAAAAAATTCATGCAATTACAGTAAAATGTGATTGACTTTCAGCATTTTGTAGCAGATACAATTTTGGAGAAAGAGCAAACTGAGAAAAACAGCTTTAAAGTTTTCAACACAATAAAATTTTAGTAAAAACAGCTCATATGAAGCTTATTTTTTTCAGAATAATAATTTTACATTTGTAAGTGCTAAGATACCAATTTTTTCAATATACATTATTATCATATTTATAATGTATATTGAAATTTATATTTCATACATAGGAATTACCAGAAAAATTAGGGAAAAAATTAAAACATGTTCACTCTTTTTTATTCTATAAATTTTTTAGTAAAAATATTTATAAAATGATTTGAAATTCTGTTTATCAAATAACTAATAATACACAGTAAAAATTCTGGGCCATTTAATTGAAATTCAAATGAAATCAGCCATTTTGAAGTAGGTAAATTTTCTAGACAATGCATGCAATGAAAAACAGTTTAAATAAAAAATTGTAAATTTTAAATGCTTACTTATCTTTTTTTAATTAAAGTTACAAGTCTATATTTATTAAATTAGAGCGATTGTACATTTTCTAGATCAGATAAAATCTTTTCATAGAAAATGTTGATAGATTTTTCAAAAAAAGTATTGAAACGAAATAAAATGTTCCAATATTAATTATTTAGTTAGTTTTCAAATATCGTTCTTTTATTTTGTCAAAGATAACTAACAATACAAAATTATTATGCATTAATAGCTATATAAAATAATCAATAGATATATAAAACAGTTTCAAATTTAAAAGAAAGAATGGTGCGTGGATTTTAAAACTACCCCATTAAATAATTTCCAAATTCACAGAAATAAGTATATGCTCTAAAGGTTATATTGAATTTTATTTAGTATAATTCGGATACATCTGAAAATATATGAAATTTACTTTTTTTTCTATCTTCCGGGCAATTTGTTGTATCAGGTAAAATATTTTTCATACAACAAAACACTAAATATAAAAATGAAAGAATAATATTCGTTTGTTACCAATACTGATAGATAACATGAAATTAAGAGAATTTGTAGATTTTGTATGTTTTTAACCCTTTCTTCAACCATGGGAAGTATACTTCCTTTAAAATTTATCAATCTTTGTAGGAAATTGTGTAAAATAGCATATGTTTTGAAAAGTTATTGAATAAATCCGAAACTTAAATGTTTCAGTAAATGTTTTGACACAAAATGGTGTATATTGATATGTTTTTAGTTTTTAATAAATTAAATTATTAATTAAATTTTACTAATAAGCTAAATAAATAGTGTTTCTATATATAATTATCTATATAATTTTCTCAAATATTTTTATTTATCGAAATTAAAACAAAATGTCCCTTTAAAGTGCTAATATCCTCATTGATGAAGTTCTATCAATCAATATCAGATACCTACTTGAGACTAATATTAAAACCAAAACTTCCTAACTCAGTCTATTTAGCTACAAGAAACAAGAGATTTAGAGTTTAAAATGCTATTGTGTCAAGGATTTTCTATTAATTATGTTTATAAATGAAAAAAAATTAAATTTCACAATTTTTTCAACCATATATTTATGGGCTTAAGCAACAAAAACATAATTCATTCAAAGCAATTGTATAGTCATTTCCGAAATATAAAATAAAGAATAAAATGAAATCTGGTATGCACATTTCTATGCATCATGTTAGAATATAATTTCTTGAACGGTTTGGCATCACGTGCTCGTACAAGTTAAATTATATTTTTATTCATTTTAATTGTTTCAATGAATTTGTCACTTTAATACTGTAAACGATCCAAAAAATTTGTTTCTTATTCATTGATGGAAAAAAATATAACATTTCCTGTTTATTTCATTTCATATAGTCACGTGCTCAAAATGACATTTTCTAGGTTTTATTTGCTGTAGTCATTAACTTAAATATTTTTATCAGAGCTTTTTGTAAATGCAATGGTAACGGGTTATTAAAAGTTGATTTTTTGAGATGCTTGGCAGATAATAAAATTTTTATTTTTCTCCTACGGATTTTTGTTAAAGCCACAAATCTCATCCCCAAAACAACATCATGTTTTGATATGATAAAAAGAAGTATACATTAGATAAATTCGTTGTAATAATTTACTAATCGGTCAATAGAATGGATGCCCGGCATAATATGGTACGTTAAACCACTCTAATCATTTTAATAAGTCGAAGTGTAGTAATATTTGCAATTTTTCAGGTGTAAAGTATATTACTATTATAATTTAATAAGAATAAATAGCCTCAGGTTAATTAAAGTCCTGTAAAAATAATTTTACTTGGGATATCGATAATATTGTGCATTGTCAGGAATTTAAACAAGTATAATGTTTGTTACGTTTTAAATACTTAAAAAAAGAATAGAAATCTTCAAGCATAAGCTTTAATTTGTATTAATGACCTGCCTATTTTAATAAATGAGCGACAAATAACCTTCCTAGAATCGATAGATTCCTGTAAACTTAGCTTTTTAAAAATTTATCTTTAAACTAATGGAACTAATTTTACAATAATGTCTCGGAAAAATAATATGTGGGTTGTAAGAAATTCTCAAAATATTGTTTAATAAATTTGGGAGTAAAGTCAAAATTTTTTTTTCATAAATTAAAAAAAAATCCTGGAAGGATATTACTTGGTTCTAAATTAATTTTGTCCACAAATTAATTGTGAAAATTCTGCAACAATTTCTTTAATAATAAAGAATGTGCACAATACCATAGTTTTGTCACTTTATATTCAAAGTGGTTAAATTCACAAGATAAAAGTTAATTGCTTTGAATATTAAAACAAACGAAAATTAATAAAAATCATAATTAATTTAGTCCAAGACATTATTTTATACCTAAATTAGTATTGCTTAATAAAACGACAAATGTTATCAATGTAAATTTAAAATGACTTTTAAATAATTATTGAAAAGAAATTTGCGAAACCTCTAGAAATTTGCGTGACTTACAATAGGTATAGTTAAAACAAGATTTGAAATTTTTTTAAATGTTATAAAATCTAATTTTGTGCAATAATACTTTGGGAAACAATTGTGAACGAAGCTATAATCCAGGTTAATGTTTAATTAATTAAAATTCGAAGTAGAATTATAAACACAGAAACATCTCTACAAAGTTCCTACTGTAAAACATAAATTAACGAAGTAAGAAAGTCAAATGACTAAGTAGTTGATGAAACAGTGAAAACATCAACTACTTAAAAATTGTTTTCTGCATTATTGCAAATGTGAGAAACAATATATTGTTGTAAATCAGGCAAAAAATATTTTTTAAAATTTGAGAAGCATCAAAAAAATTTGCATGACTTACAATAGGTATAGTTAAAACAGAATTTGAAACTTTTTTAAATGTTATAAAATTTCCTTTTGTGCAGTAATATTTTGGGAAACAATCGTAAAAGAAGCTATAATCTTGGTTAATTTTTAATTAATTAAAATTCTAAGTAGAATTATAATCACAGAAACATTTCTACAAGATTCCTACTAATTAACTAATTAAAAATTAATTAACAAAGTAAGATAGTCATATGATGAAACAATGAAAACATATTATATTGTACATGCGAAAAACAATGTATTGTTGTAAATCAGGCAAAAAATATTTTTTTAAAATTTGAGAAACCTTAAGAAAATTCGCGTGACTTACAATTGGTATAATTAAAACAAGATTTGAAACTTTTTTAAATGTTATAAAATTTACTTTAGTGCAATACTATTTTTGGAAACAACCGTAAAAAAGCTATAATGCAGGCTAATTTTTAATTAATTAAAATTCGAAATAGAGCTATAAATACAGAAACATCTGTATAAGGTTCCTACGGTACAAAATAAATTACTCCACACATACACATACACACGCATCAGAGATTAAATGTAATACCTTAGCCAGTAAAAAGAAAAAAGAATGCTATTTACCTATAATTAATAATAAAAATATATAATTGTTTGAAATATTAAATCTTGAGAAACAATTAAATAACCCCGATGATTGAGAAGAGATTCAAACACAATTCAACAAATAAAGGCTATAAAGTAATAAGTAATATACTATAAAAGATAAATGTTTAGTTATAAAAGTTCTAAATTCGATTATAGGTTGTTTAGATCGCTTAAAGTATAAGTGAGTAGTTGATTTGTTAAAAAATTTAAAATTTATCCATTGAAGTTCAGAAAATTATGCAATAATTTTAAAATTGACATTGAAAGGCTAAAATAAAAAAAATCCGTGTTTGTATATTTTTAATTTATTGATAAATAGATAAATTGGATTATTTCAAAAGAAAAATTATCTTGAAATAATATAGTGGAAAAGGAAAGACAATTTTAAAATTGGAGTACATATACAGCGCATGATGATACGTTTGAGAAATTTAAACAGATAATATAAAGAAATCACAAGATAAACGAAAGAAAAATTAGAGCTTATCTATCTATCTATCTATCTATCTATCTATCTATCTATCTATCTAT
>JAOUZG010005957.1:3461-26746 GCA_026289955.1 Argiope argentata
ATTTAATTGTATAATAATTTTAAATTTAATTGTATAATAATTTTAAAATTAATGATATAACAATTTTAAAATTAATGATATAACAATTTTAAATTTAATTGTATAATAATTTTAAAATTAATGATATAACAATTTTAAATTTAATGATATAACAATTATTGGCTCTGAAATTTTAAAAGTAACAATTATTGGTTCTGAAATCTTTAAAATAATCCTTGTTGGCTCTGAAATTTTAAAAGTAACAATTATTGGCTCTGAAATTTTAAAAGTAACAATTATTGGTTCTGAAATCTTTAAAAGTAACAATTATTGGCTCTGAAATCTTTAAAATAATCATTGTTGGCTCTGAAATCTTAAAAATAATCATTGTCGGCTCTGAAATCTTTAAATCGATAAAATTTAAATTTAGAGCCAACATTCGTCAATCGATAATTTTAACATCAGTTTTTGAAATCGATAATAACAAATCGATAAATATTTAGTATATTGACACATTTGTTTTTAAATTGATAGAAACGTATCAATGAAATAAATAAATATACATTGTTAAAATTTTATTCATCAATTATTTTTGTATTATTTTTTTTAAATCGATAGTAATAAAATTAATTATGAAGCCCTTTTTAAGCATCTTGTAAAAATCTGGTTGGGTACCGGTGCTCAACTTATTTTGTGGCCGACTGTAGAACAAGCATTTTTACAGATGAGTGTGAATCCAATAGACAGAGATGTGTTGAGATTCTTATGGTGGAAGGATTCTGAATGCTCAACTATTATCGAATATAGACACTGCCGTGTCGTTTTTGGAATTACTACATCCCCTTTCCTGCTGAATGCAACAATACTACATCACCTTGACCAGGAGAAATTTAAAGGTGAAGATATGGCTTTCACGAGAAGAAAATTAGAAGATGGGTTTTACGTGGATAACCTGGTTACGAGTGTGAAAGATGAAGATGAGTTTCAAGTTCTAAAGAGACAAGCTATTGAGATAATGGCAGCTGGATGTTTTAACTTACGATGCTGGTGTACAGACCATACTGGGACATTTTAGAGAAAGATTTTGGATGCCCAGAGGACGGAGGATTATCAGAGAAGTGGTGTCTAAGTGTATTCCCTGTAAGAGACATTCTGTAAAACATGCGACAACAGAGTGGGCTCCATTACCAGCTGATCGTGTACAAAGAGTTGCTGCCTTTCAAGTTCCTGGCGCAGATTTAGCAGGCCCAGTCTTTCTGAGGGGATGTACCAAGGCTTGGATCATATTGTTTACCTGTGCGGTGTATCGGGCCGTTCACCTTGAGTTGGTAACGTCTTTGTCAACTGATGCCTTCATTCAGGCCCTGAGAAGATTCATTGCGCGTAGAGGGAGATGCGGTGTTATTTACACAGACCAAGGTACAAATCTTCAGGGTACATCAAGAGTACTTCAAAATTTGGACTGGGAAGCTATTCAGACTGACTGTGCAGTACAACAAATAAAATGGAATTTTAATCCCCCAAGTGCACCTTGGTACGGTGGATGGTGGGAGCGCCTGATTAGAGTTCTCAAGGATCTTTTGAAGAGGAATATTGGCAGAGCTCACCTCAACTACGAAGAGATGCTTACTGTATTGACTGACTGTGAATATACCATCAATCAAAGACCTTTGACCTACCTATTTGAGGATCCTGAAGAGCCAAAGCCTTTAACCCCTGCCCAATTTTTGCGTGAGAGTGTTTCCCCACTACTCTGCGACACTATTGACCTTGATATGATTGACGGAAACCATTTACGAGCAAGATTACGCTACCTTCAGAAGGTTCGTGAGAGCTTCCGTAGGAGATTCCAAAAAGAATATCTCGCTGCGCTAGTTAAAAATCCTGAAGATAAACAACGTTACAAATTGAAGGTGGGTGATATCGTTCTTGTGGGATCTGATAATTTTAAGAGAATAGAGTGGCCTTTAGCACGGGTCGAGGAGTTGATCACGGGTAAGGATGGTAAACAAAGAGTTGCACGAGTGAAGCTGGCTCATACTACTCTTATTAGACCATTACAGCGACTCTTTCCTTTAGAAATAAGATCTGAAGATTTACCAACTAACAACCCTCATACCGTAAAACAGAGTTCGGATGCTTCTGGAGACAATAACCAAGAAACTTGTGCTGATGCGTCTGGAGACAACACCCAAGAAACTTGTGCTGATGCGTCTGGAGACAATACCCCAGAAACTTGTGCCGACCCGTTTGGAGACAATGTTCTACAGACACCTGAAGCAAAGTGTACCCGAAGGGGCCGTCGAGTGAAAATGCCAAAGAGACTTGACCTTTGACTGGAAGGGACTTTATCGTCTTTGTTTTAGAGACTTTAAGTACTAATCTTTACATTTCTGTTAGAATACCCTTTCGTGTCATTTGTAAAATAATTAAGATTTCTTCGCTCCCAAACCATTCATTTTTTGTCTACTTTGATCATTTTAGTAAGTTTTGTTTTGATAAAATCAATACAAAAGGTGGGAGTGTTGAGAATCGATTACTTTAATCGTAATCGTTATGTTTCTTTTGCAATTAGAAAACTGTAAGTGGCATCACAGTGAGGAAAAAAAAAGAATTCGAGAACCGAAACTTGGTTGTGGTTTCATTATAGCTAAGATTTGAGCTTATTTTTTGCATAAAAAGAAATGCAATTTTCACCTCTTATATTTATATGAGATATTTATAATGAGGTCTCGTTCGTAATACGAAACACCATAAAACTAAAAATTCTACTCCTGGAGCTGACAACATCCCAGCCATCTGGTTCAAAAATCTCAACAATGATCAACTTCAAATTATTTTGAAACTATATCAACACCAATTTGATTCAGCTGACATCCCCAAACAATGGAAACACGCTCTAATTGTTCCAATTCCGAAACCAAACAAAGACAAAACCAAAGTTTCTTCCTATCGGCCCATTGCCTTGACCTCAGTTTTTTGCAAAGTCTTTGAACGCATCCTCACTCAACGTATTACTTACTTTCTAATTTGTAACAAAAAACTGCACTATAGCTTACATGGTTTCATAACCTTTAGAGATAACCAAACTGCAATTTACAATATTCAGGCAAAAATCACAGAAGCTCATGAACAGAAGAAATATTTCGTTGGTGTAAATCTTGATATCAAAAGTGCTTACGATTCTGTTCATATCGACAACCTTATCTTTAAATGCTTACAACTTGGTATAACAGGCAACGTGGCAAAGTGGTTGTACAGCTTCCTTCAATCCAGAACTTTCCAGATTCGTTGGATACAATGCCTTTCTGGTACTAGAACATTGAGCAAAGGGTTACCTCAGGGCAGTGTTCTTTCACCAATTCTGAATTGTAATATTTATGCACGACTTCCATGAAACCATGGAGGAAGGGGTCGAATGTACTGTTTTTGCGGATGATATCTTTGTCTTTTGTAGCCATCATTCCTGGGAAATCATTATCAGAAAGATTCAAAAAACAATGGAAAACATATACAGATGGTGCAATTATTGGAAACTTGAAATTACTCCAGAAAAAAGTGCAATAGCTGAATTATCCAAGAAAAAATTGAAATTTATCCACGCATTTCTTATGCGGGACACCCTTTAAAATGGAATGAAACGATTCAATTTCTTGGTATTCCTTTTTCTAAAAAGAATCAAAACTCAATAATCTTCAAAAAACTTAGAAATCATGCTCTTAAAAAGATAAATGCACTTAAAATTTTCGCATCAAAACACCATGGCCCCAGAACTAAAGATATTATAAATATCACAAATAACGGTATTTTCAGCATTTTTTACTACGCTTGCACTGTAATCAACCGATTTTCCGATACGCAGTTTAAAGCATGCAACACTATTCAAACTATAGCTCTAAGAATTGCTTTAGGTCTTCCAAAATGGACCCCGAATGTTGTTCTTCTAAAAATTGCATCTCAGGAAACTCTTTCTGAAAAAATCAAGCGACTAGCTTCCCAATTTTTTATTAAGCATATAGCAAACGCTTTACATTCTCCACTTCTAACAGAGCACTCCCACAATAACCAGGAAATTCAAATAACTACCAAAGACAAAAAATCCATTTCGCTTATTTTCAAGAATTTAAATTCTTCTACCAACCAAATTATCACCTTGCCTGAAATTCCAATTACAATATGCATCATAATGTAATATTGGTTTTCATATTGTATTGAGATTTTCAAATAACTCTTTAAAATTTTTTTAAATTGTAGCATAGTTTTTAATATTTTTATGTGTATGTATCAGTTTTGATCTATTTACAATATGAAATTGAAATGCTATTATTTTATTCTTTAAAACTAACTCTAAAAAGGACATGTATGTAAATATTTTGAGATAGACTTGCTATTTTTTTATATCAATTTTTAAATTGTGCCTATTTAATTTGTATTATATGGATTTTAAATGTCTTTATTTCAATATATAAGCTAACATTTTCTAAAAATAGATTAAATACCTTGATTCTTAGATGATTATAAATGCATTTTAACACTGCGTACTAAGAAAACAAATTTGATTGTAATATGATTATTCATATTTATTAGTTAATGAATATGATTCTAGTTAATTATTAATAACGACATTTCTATAATTTTGTAAAATTTTTAATCAATACTTCATTTTTTTATTTAATTTTTCAAAAATTCAAGTAAATTGTAACAATGCCTACATATGAAGTTCATTTAATTCTATTTTTTAAAGTTATTATATATTTATTTTAATGAAACTTTTTAATGTAGTGCAGAAATTGGAACTTATAAAATCTGTACTATTGTTGTTGTTGTTTTTAATTTTTATTATTAAATAGAATTCAGAATAGAAAGTATAATTTTCGAAAGATAAAAATATAAATATTTTTTGCTGATACACGTTTTCTCCTTCGCTTTCCATTCAGTAGAACTTAAGTGATTATCCTTCTTTATATTCTCTGTAAACTATAAATGAAAGTAACATTGAAATCTTAACTCATTTCTCTCCCTTTCAATTTTGGTTTTCGGTTACTTTCATTATTAATTTTCTTGATTTTTATTCTCTACTGATTAGGTACCACAGTGCAAAAGTATTACTAAAATGTTGTTACTAAATGTTTTTCAGTTGATTATCTGTTTCTGTAGTTGAAGCACTAAATTATGACTTTTATTATGAAGGGTGAACAACTGGTCATCGAAGGCGATTAGTTTCTTTTAAGCTAAAACAATATCAATCATTCTTTTCTTTATTTAATGAAAAGCTTTAATATTTAGTACTATTTACCTCAAACTTTTAATTCTGATGCTAAAGTGCGATTCTTCTTTTCTGCTTGAATGAAAGATGACAATAATGAGGGGAATCCCCCCATCAAAAATATCATTATTGCTGAGAATAATATTACTACATTTTTCTAAATTAATAGATTTTTTAAAAAAATTTAGTAGGTTATAAACGGTGATTGAATACATAAGTAAAGATTCTTTGATTACTTTTTGTTTAGTTTTCTCCAGATTGTAATCGAACACTAATCATACCAAATCTGTAAAGCAAATTGAGAAAAACTATTCCCCCCCCCCACACACAAAATTACTTTTGGAATAGCATGATTCAAATGTCTCCTTCATTTAATGAAACTGATATTATCAAAGAAGAAATATAGGCAAATTATCCCAGTTTAATGCAAAAAAAAAGTGACAAACTGAAATTTGGTTACATGTTTTTTTCAACAAATTCGTTTCATAAACTTAACTTGTTCCAATTCTATTATTTGGAAATTGAAGAATTTGAAAGGCAACTTATTTATTGTCATCATCTGTCATGACAGCGTTTATGTTAATTTTTGGCATTCGACATTTCAAAATTTGAAATAGTTCAGTAACAGTTTCCATTCCTAAATTATTGACAATAAAATGGCAATCAGGACAGCCTTGACCAAATTAAACGGTAGCAATTTTGTTTAACAAATAAAAGTCATAAATATTTGCTCCATGTGTTGCATCTATACAGAAAACTTTATTTGCGCACTTGGTCAAAAAATTTTTGTTTTATTTTTCTCTCTGCAAACCAAAGGCAAAAATCGAATCATCACTAAGCATCTCATCTAAATCATTTGGTCCAAAAATAGTTTGTGAATTTTGCGGTTTGAAAAGAAGTACTGGATCATATTTTTCTTAATGCAATATTTTTACTATTCTGAATACTGAATTGGCATCATTATTAGAATACAAGGAATAGTTAATTCTTGATTGGTATGCCCTTATAGTTTTTCGTGAAATGTAAGTTTTTTTTAATGGAACAAAATTTCTACTTTCTCTGAACCCAACTTCATTTCTGAGAAATTCTTGGGTTTCGATTGTTGGGACTTTTAATAAAGATGGAGTTTTGATAATTTCCCTAGAATTTTTATCTAACTGCTGATGCACTTTATTACGAAACCCAACATAGTGGTTGGGATTGACATAATATGCCAATGAAATTAGATAATTTTCTTCACTTATGGCAATTCTAGCAGGGCATTTTGAATCTGGAATTTTCCCCTTTTGGTTTAAACGAATGACTTGCGTTTTATCTATGTCTACATTCGCGTAAAATTGGCACGCTCAGTATTGAAATAATTTTGAGCCGATCTGTTTCCTTCCTGTTATTTTCTTTAAAAAATTGAATGTTGATAGACTTTCTTGCTCTAACCATTTATTGAAAGTTTTGAATGAGTCGAAAGATAATATTTTCAATTCCTGTATATTATGTTTCTCTTGAGCATGTTTATTTAAATGAACAACGAAAGAGAACGATTCTTTGCATAATATAGAGAAGTGCACTTCAATTTGATCTTTAACTCTGCATTGCTTCGCATGTGTTAAAAACTTTCTCTTATTACTGAAAAATTGCCCGCATTTATTACCTTTTTTCGGCCATTCTTTCCCAATCTGGATTACATTGAAATCATTTGAGGATTGTAAGTTGCATTTCGGTTTATGGCTAGAAAAAGAGGCTTTATTTGAATATATTTTGGCACATTTATCACATTGTCTTGGATATATTGATTTGCTTTCCGATAATGAGCGTTTTTTAAAAATGACTTTCATAGTTATAAGTAGAAGAGTAAAACTTATTGCATGTATTGCATTCAGTTTTCTTATTTTCAAAAACGCTAACGATATGGAAATCATCTGACTTACCTTTGACAAAAAGGGATTTTGTCTTACTTGTTAAAGCAAAATCCGAATAATTTTTGGATGATTCACCAGAATCAGCAAAGTTACTAGAAGTCCAGATAAATTACTGTCGACAGAAAAAATGGGTACTTCCGTTGGGAAATTCTTGCTCGATTCTTCTTGTCGCAATAAGATGGAATAACGGCTTGGATCTAAACCAGATGCCACCTCAAAACACCAACAGAGCTGAATACAACTAGAAAAATGAATACAGGTTTTTATATTCAATAATAAGAGAGAGAGAGAGAAATAAATAAAAGGTAAAATACTGTATTTGCAGATAAGTTTTTTTCAATACATTACTTATGAATTAATGCAATAGTCAATAATTCTGAATATATTTGTTAAGCGGTACATGTTATTGTTTTTCCCAAAAATAAACACATCATCTGCAACATTTATTATTGATTTAATCAAATCAATTGAAAAGTCAAAGACACTCTCTTTATAGAAGTTGAAAGGCGCAAGCTTATATTTCTCGAATAAATAAGAAAATTACATATAAGCCAAATCAGGTAAGATAATGTCATACATTTGATTATGGTAGAGCATCAAAACAGTCAAATATCACTTATAATTCAGTTATACATTTAGTAGAAATATATACACTCGCGGATTTTGATAGCATGAGGCGACAGGCGATATATTTTTTTGTGGCCCTTTCCCTTCTAGGTAAATTCTATTTACACCAAGAAAGTAATATGAATTAAACGTTTTAGCATTCAATTTTAAGTTTATGCTTACTTTTTTTTATCAGTTTTTACATTATATACATTATATTTACATTATATATCAAACAGATAAAAATAAACATAAAGAATAAAATAATAGCTCTATTTAGTAACAATTCAAAGTAAATTTTCTAATTTACATTATTTCCACACTTTGAATTCGTATAAAAAATTTCATAATTTTGTATGAGTTTTAAAAACATATCTGAACTAATTTTATTTAAAAAAAACATGGGAGAGAAAGGATTAAATTAATGACTTTAATTGTCAATTATTTGGCTTTAAGAAAGGTTAGCATTTCCATAACTAAACTCACTTTAACAAAAACTCCACCATTTAACTAACAATATTTCTTCTATTGAGTAATAAATATCATTTGCGCGATTTTTATTTCAAAATAATTAAATTTTCAGCATGTTTGGTAACATATATTTTGATGAAAGATATTGCACGAAGTGTAATTTTTAATGTTTTTTTCAACGATGGAAATAAATCCTACGAATAATATCTTGCTTTTATTATTATTATATTTTCAGAAAATTTCAACTAGATGAATTCGAATAGTTATATATTCCTTATTTTTTATGGAAACTTTTAAACCACAATTCATAAATATTTTCTTTTTATAAAAATATTCAATTAATAAAGTTTCACGCCACAAATTAAAATTATCGTTTCAGTTTTCGTTATTCTTTATCAAAAATGTTCAATTTTTTTAAAACAAAAATTAACACCGATAGAAAAGAATTCTCATTAAATCATTAAAAAATCGCACTAAATATTTATGACAGATATATTTTTAATTCTAAAAAAAATACTGCATTTATTTGTCTCAATACTTGAAAAATGTTCATTGAAGATAGCATCTTCAAAAATTCAGCAAAAAGAAAATCTCGTGACAATAAAATACTTTAATGGAAATATAGACGACAGGATACGAAAATGCACAGAAATTTGTACAAAACAAAGTCATTCCCTCTGACTAAGGTCAAGAGTGAGGTCAATTTCACCGTAGTGGGACAGTTGCGTACACTCGGTGTGCGTACCAGTCGTAAAACTGTCAACCAACGGTCTTGTTTCCAAGGCGGTTTTGTTACTGTTAAAGGATCACTTATAGAAGAGGTTGCAACATTTTAAATGTTATCTTAAAAGTGCCAGATTTGGCGAAAGTTAGCATGATGTTTAACTCCATTTGGAATACTTAATGACTTATTGTTTAATACAGTTTCGTGCATTTTAAAACAATCTGAATAGTTTCCGTTTTGTTTTCTATGAAACATGAATTGCCTTTAGATGATTTTATTCAAAAATGTATGATAAAAATCAATGAATTTCTTCTCATATGAATACTGCATCCGCTTCTAAAAATAATCTAGATTTTAGAAAATACATTACTTTACATAAATATAACGATTTGCATTAAACGAAAGAGTTTTGTTTTCATTAGTTTTAATTTTGTTTCTTCTTGATTCATTTGTTTAATTCAAACACTGAAATATATGTTATTTAAATATAAGTTGTTTATTAAGTTTGAAGTATAAATAAATGAGGTTAATATTATTGAAATGATTTGTAAGAAGGAATTAAATACAAATACAATTCTTGGAATACCGTAGGTATTAAGAAATGCTTTCATCCACGGATGTTAAGTTTCCATGTTATATGTTTTTAAAAAACCAGCTTTACAGTAGAAGCGCCATTACAAATTTAAAATGTTCTGTTTGTCATAGTAGATTTAATTTCAAGGTTGTATCAATTTTTTAAAAAATATGTAATCTGATAATGATAAATTATTTGTTCATTGTATAACTTTTCCTTTTTCATATGAGATATTTGTAGGATATTGTTACGTTTTTAGCGTAGCGGGTTCGGATTGAATGGACTTTATTTGAGGACAGCACAAACAAATTTATTTACAGCTATTTACAGGTATATACAGGATGACTTGAAAGAGTAAAACTTCAGAAAACACAATCCAGCAATAATCAGTCACTTACAGCGTAAATACAAGTCTTACGCACAATAAACACAGTTTGCAAAACAGCTATAATATAGCACAGCAACAGTCAATCACAGCGAGCTCAATAACACAGCGTTAACAGCAAACGCAAAACACAGCTCACTAATAACAAGCGAAAAGCTACAAGTAAGCGAAACGCTTCTCTTCTCAAAGAGCGATCCTCCGCCAGGAAGAGGCAACCCGCCTCTTATATACTCGGGCGAAAGCACGGAGAAGCTTCCGGAATCAGGGAGAAAAACCTCGGAGCAGCCAGACTTCTCTCGGGGTTACCAGAATATTCCTCCCGCCAAGTCAACTCGGCTGGCGCGGAGCGACTTCTGACTCGCCGCCAACGTTTTCACCTCTGGCGAGCGTTCGCCCGCTTGTAACAATATGTTAGCTGAATTCAAATGCAATTTTCTTTTAGATGCACTATTTAGTATTTCATAACCCAAATTTACTGCTGAAAAATAAACAGAATAAAAAGTGATTTTTACATAACTATATGCTTTTTATATTCTTCAGAAATTTAGAAAAAATATTCAATTATTTCCGATTTCAAAAAAAATTTAGAGCCGTTTTAAACTTTCTAGAGACCCACATGAAATGCAGACCTTGAAACCCTTTTATCCTCCATAGATTTAATTTCAATGTTGTTGCCTTTCTTAAAATCTGCACTTTGATAAAAGACAAATTATTTACTCATTTTTTATATGAGATAAATTATTGCAAGTGCACTTTAAGTTAAAACAAGGAGAAATCTATAAAAGTTGTTAGCTGAATTAAAATTTAATTTTTCAGATGAATTACATATTAAAACATAACCCAAATCTAATATTGAAAAATAGAATAAAACATGATTTTTACATTACTATGTGCATTGTATTTTCTTCGGAAATTTTAATTTTTTTTATCGTTTTTAAATGTAAAATAAACCATTAAAAATCGTGATGAATGAAGTCATATACTCTTCAACAATATACATCTACACTTCTATTGTAAATTTCTACTGTTTCACTATGCTTTTATTCCATATTTCAAACAATTTAATTACTTCCAATTTCGGAAAGGTTCACGATTTTTTTAAGCTTTCGGAGATTCCGATACAATAAAAATCTCAAAAGCTCTTTTTCCCTCCAAATTTTTTAAAAATTTTAATTCAATTTTTATTCAACAGTTTTAAATAGCAAATTTTGAAAAACAGCAGGAGCAAATCCCTTTGTAAAAAGTTAATTTCAATATTTTACAATAAAAAAGAGCACATTTAAAATGAAAAATTAACTTCATGTAAAATATTAAAAACAGAAGACAACTCATCTAATACACTCTAAATAATATTGTAAAAAGAAGGAACATTTTTCTAAAACTGAAACTCCAGATTTTTTAGAATTATAAAATAGCATAATAAATACATTTTAAATGTAATTAGGAATATTTCTAGAATTTAATTTCAAAAATAAATTGAATCAATACTTGATTTTGACTCGAATAAATTTGATTGCACGGCTCTCTGTCATGAAATGAAAGTATAAAACTTAACAGCTTTCGAAAACTGCTAAGCGTTTTAAAGAGCTGAGGGACTCCTTGGCAGTTGTCATCTTTGCTTACTTAATAACCTTTGCCTAAATACCTTTTTTCTCCTTTTTGATAAGAATTATTTAAATAATCTCTTTGGACCGTTGACATTACTGCTTCTTTATTGTAGATTCAAATCTCTTGGAAATTAAATTATATGTATTAGAAATAACTTTAAGGGCTTGTTCCGATGTTGCCATTTATTCGGAAGTTCTTAGGCAATTATTTTTCGTGAAAAAAAATGCGCATGGTTCAGATATTTTGTCATAGAAAAAATCTGGTTAGTTCGCAATGAACCCATAGTTTGCAGGAGTCCAGTTCAGATCAGTATAATATTTCAAGAGCACACGGATTTATAAAATTAGTTTCTTTATTCAAAGAAATAAAGTCAGATTTTTGTCATTACATTGCAAGAGAAATTATTGCTGTAGCATCAAAAAAGTGTTTAAAGAAATGTTTTATTTTTCATTATTATAAAAGTGAACATTCATTTCTATTTCTGTAATTTACTATCTATTATAAAACATGGAATCTTGATTAACTCTTAAGTATATTTGCGTTATAAAAATTTGTAAATTTTTATGAAAATGAAATAAATTATTTGCTATTAATATATTGTTAAATAAAAAAAAATTGCAACTTTGGCCATCCTGTTAGTAAGCTATGATTAATGATTGATGAAAATTTCAATTGTCCTCACCACAAAAAGTTCTTAAACTTTAAATTTTGATATACACTGAAGTGACAAAAGTCATGGGATGACTGTTAATATCGTGTCGGTCCTCCTTTTGCCCGGCGAAGTGCAACAACTCGACGTGTCATGGAGTCCACAAGTCGTTGGAAGTCTTCTGCAAGAATATTGAGCCATGCTGTCTGTATAGACGTCCATAATTGTGAAAGTGTGGATGGTGCATAAGTTTGGGCACGAACGGACCTTTCGATGATGTCCCATCATTGCTTGATGGAATTCATATCGGGTGATCTAGGTGGCCAGATAATGCGCTGGAATTATCCGGAATGTTCTTCTAACCAATCGCGAACAGTTCTGGCCCGGTGACATGGTGCATTGTCATCCATAAAAATCCCATCGTTGTGAGGGTACGTGAAGTCCACGAATGGCTGCAAGTGATCTGCAAGCAGCTGAACATAACCATTTCCAGTCAATGATCGGTTCAGTTGCACCAGAGGACTGGCTCATGCCTGGAAAAACAGCCCACACCATTATGCAGCCACCACCAGCTTGAACAGTGCCTTGCTGACAGTTTGGGTTCATGGCTTCGTGGGGTCTGCGCTACACTCGAACTCTACCATCAGCTCGTAACAACTGAAATCGTGACTCATCTGACCACGCCACGGTTTTCCACTGGTCTAAGGACCAGTCGATATGCTCACGAGCCCAGGAGAGTCGCTGCAGGCAACGTCGGGCTGTCAGTAAAGGCACTCGAGTCGGTCTTCTGCTGTCATAGCCCAAGGAAGACAAATTTCGCCGCACACTCCTATCGGACACGTCCCACATTGATTCCTGCAGTTATTTGACAAAATGTTGCGTGTCTATTAACATTGACCATTCTACAGAGACGTCGGCGGTCTCAGTCGTTAAGTGCAGGTGGTCGTCCACTGCGCTGTCCATGATGGGATGGGATGCCTGAAATTTCATACTCTCGGCACACTCTTGATACTGTGGATCTCGGAATGTTGAATTCACTAACGATATCCGCAATGGAATGACCCATGCGTCTAGGTCCAACTAACATTCCACGTTCAAAGTCTTTTAGTTATTCGTGCCGCCATAAATCATGAAAAACCTGTTCACATGAAGAACTTGGACACAAATGAAAGCTCTGTAGATGGTAGGGTTGACGGGGTACCTAGCTCCGGCAGGAGCTTAACCCCAGTAATGGCAGGTTGCACGGACATTGCTCTCTGTACACTGCGTGGTCCTCTGCGCTTGCATCTTGAGATGAGAGACAGCCTGGGTGGGTGAGAGAGGTGGCGAGTGTGAGGACTCATTCTGATTGGCTAAGAGAAGGGTGAGGGTGCGGGGGTATGCTGCTTGGGCAGATTGAGTGCTTTTAAGAGTTAAAGTTTTTTAAATAGATGAAAATAAGAGAAAATATTTCCTTTTTTGCTAAAAATTAATGTTGGGTAATTAAGAAGGTAATCTGAAATGCTTAGTTTTAAAGTCTGACAGAGAAAAATTTTAATTTATGAGGATATTACGCGGTCTTTTATTTTTACAGTTAGGGATTTTATTTTTAGATAGCGGTCTTTTATTTTTTAGACTGGGATATTTTTGAGTGGTTTATAATCATTTTTATCAAGTTTGTCATAGAATTTGGTGGCTAATTTTTGAATGAATTTTTTGAGTGGGAGGTAGTCAAGTGCCTGGTACATTTTGGTATTTCTCATGTACCATTTCATATGGCATATTCTGCGAAAAAATTTATTTTGTTCTACTTCTAGAAGTTTAAGATTACATTTGGCAGCATATCCCCACACAGGACAGGCATATGTTAGTACTGGAAGCAAACACAAATGAAAGCTCTGGAAAACGAACTGCGCATTTATACTTTTTCGCTGCGATACTACTGCCATCTGTATATTTGCATATTACTATCCCATGACTTTTGTCACTTCAGTGTATATATATTATGTATAAATAATAATACGGTAAAAAATTTGATATCATTAATTTTTATTTTAATTTTAAAATGTTGTAAAAATTATTTTTATTGTAACATTTTAGAAAGGCATCATGGAAAAAAGTCAATATTTCTGTTAATTTTTCGTTAGTTAAAATTTCAAAAAAAAAAAAAAAACTTTTCTCTTTTGGTCTGATTTGTACAGAGCCATTGCATGCACACAAACACAAAAGTTTTTTCTTTGTGTTTAAGCTTCAAAATTCAGTTAAAAGGTCAATACTTTTCCTCGCCAAATACTCTTGCCAACAAACAACATAAGTTTTAATAAACCTAGACTAATTACTCCCTTCCCCCGTTCTTTACAAAGAGCTACGCATGATTTATTGGACTTTTACGACCTGTACGCAAACCAGTTGTACGCATTTGTCATACAACTAATTTCACACCCTTTTGTCGGTGCAAGGAAAGGCACGACATTTCTTGTGAAAGGGGACTATTTTGTTTTGTTTTCTCTTTAATTTATGTTAGCTATGAATTGTTGATTTGTCATACATCCATGTAAAGAAAAAATAAATCTCACGGATCTGGAAACAAATTTGAAATAAACCATGAGAGAAATATTTTGAAATTTGGCAGAAATTCATTTTAATTATAATGCATTTGAGTACACCATCCTTGTAAGCGAAATAAATAAGTTGTTTATTTGTTCCAGAAAAAAAAAATCACTTAGATCGTCTCTCATCGCGGTATGGCATATTTCTCTCAATTAATATGAATATTCAAATCATAAGATTTTGCGAATCATATTGCACTTTATTTGGGGCTAATATTTCTGATTTTTTTTAAAGATTTTATATTTTTTATACCTTAGAAATGTTTTCAATATCACAACTTTTGAAATTATTTATTTTAATTTTTTTTCCATTCGTAGTTATTTTAGCCTGTTTTTTGTTTACACTTTTTTTTTGCTGAATAATAAAAGGAGAAATAATTAGCAATAAAAAGAATTGCTGCCGATTCAGAAATTTCATATAGGTTTTGAGGTCCCCCAGTTATTATATTATGATTATTTTTTGCATTGAAACATATTAAAAAAAAGGTTAAGACAGAATAATTTTAAGAACAAATCATGGTTTATTCCAAATATATATATATATGTACAACTTTTAAATTTGTAAAATGCTGAAGAATACTAAAATTTGCTTAAATATAAAATTTCTCCTCTCATTTTATTTTAAAGTAGCTACCACATCCGGCCAGATTATTGGCTGAGTTTAATGGCTCCTAAAAGTTTAATTTGAATTTATTTGTGTGGTTTGATCTTAATGTTTCCTCGATAAAATAATTTTCAACTTTAAATTTTGATTTTTTTAAAAAGTATATCATACGACTAGCAATTTCACGCCATTCTGTTGATTGCACTATGCACGTTCAAAGTTCTTTATCTGTATCTTTATACATTCGTTTTATCATAGAAAATCATTTATTTTTTTCAATAGTTTAATTTACTCCCTTACATATATCAATATTGTTTCATGCCTTTTATTAAGGTATCATGTTTCAGAAGTACATTTAAAAAAAATTGTTTGATTATCAATTTTACCAGCTTTTTTTATAGCTATGACTGAAAATCAGAAATAATATTAATTAGAGAAATTTAAAAAGTAATTTAATTAATAAAATCGAGGTATTTTAGGTGAAATTTGATGAAATTAGAGAAAACGCAAAACGTTCTACACTGAATTTAAATTATTTTTCTACACGGCTTACTTATTGTGCTTATAAAGTCAATGAACTAAAAGCTAAGAAAAATATGTAAATGAAAAAAAATTGTAGATCTGTGAGTATATTAATGGTAAAAATATTGTAAAATCATAGGTGCTACTAGCAATAAACAGATAGAAATCAAAAACTTTTTACATTACACCTCACCCTTTAATTCATTGCTTTAATAACACTTATGGTAATATATGCACACAATTTCAAGAAAATGTATCCATAAGTTTTTGTGAAACTGTTTTGGGTCATATAATTTTGACCAAAAAAAACATTCTTTAAAAAATGTATTTAAAGTTTTTATTAGTAAACATTTAAAATAATATTTCATTTTCAGCATTTAAAATTCACTAGTTTTGTAGCAAATACCTTCCTTATTCTCTGTATTTATTATTATTATTTTCCTTTTAATAGTTCTTTTTATTTATTTAGTGTAGATAATTTTGTAGGAGGCAAAGACTGCATCTTGTAGCAACGATTCGCTCGTTGTCGAAGGTACTTCATTGTGTCTGCATGTAATGACCTAGAATAATACACTGACTCACTAAAAATTTCTACTATGCCAGAAAAATCATAATTGAATAACATTACAGCTATAACAATAACCTGCAAATGCAACATTTTTAACAAACATGTTTTTGGGATTAATCAAATTTGTTTTTCAGGAAAATGTTCCGAAAGATCCAAATGGCATGCTATCGCTTTCGCCTTGTCTATAAATGAATTAAGTTGTGTTCTTAAATTTTTTATTTTAGTTTTAATTTCGTTGGTTGAATTAAAAACCCAATCGAGAACAATTGTTTTTACTTGAAATGGATGATTGATAGTGCTAATTTTGGACTATATTGTAAACCATATTATTAAAAATAAAATAAATTTTCTCTTTTGATATACCATTGTATTGCTTTGTATATCACTTATTTATTGTTATTTGCATCAAAAAATTCTTTTAGGGCATTACAAGTTTGTCCAAACTTTATATACACAGCATTAACAGTATTTATTTTGATTTCCCAACAAGTATCGCATAATGGTTTAAGAGTAACGTTTAAATGAATTTAAAGAATTTCCCATCTTTTTGTAGATGCAGAAAATAAGCAATATAAACGTTTCAATATACCTAAAAAAATTACAATATGTAGCGGAATCATAAATTAATAGAGGTCCAAAGGCAAGGTACATAAATTGCTATAGGGTTTAGAGCAATTATTGTAGATTGTACAATAATTGCTCTAAACATCTTGTACATCTTCATGTTGCTACAGTTGTATGCCTGTCCACAATGATCCATAATATCTAAATCAAGCTCACTTAATATTTCCAATAGGCTTTTCCTAGACCCTTCTCTAATTCAATAAACCCTATAAATGACTCCTTTGTACTTAATATTTTCTCTTTAAAATTTTACATACCTAATAAAGACTGAAGTTGTTTCTTTTATGGGAAACATCACAAGAAGAATCCTTTTGAATGTTGTAATACATGGCTACCTTTGTATCTTCTTTAATTTTGTCAAGAACTTCACTTTCAGACGCAGTGAATACTAAATCATGTAAAATCTCATATAAATCATGTATGTACAAAATCATGCAAAATTATATTTTTGGAATTTTTTATTCTCTTCATATGATAGTATAGAATTTGTATTTACTTAATAATTAGATTACACTTTAAACATTTCCATTATTATGCTTTCCTATTACATTAGAGTTTATTCGAAGTGAAAGATTATTACATAAAAATAGAGTTATATCTACAGATCTTTGAATAGTAATTTTAATCTTTTCTTTGTCACATCAACTTTATTTTATCAATAGTCGAACATAAACTTATTTACTTCTGTAATTCTTCCAAGCAATAGATGAATTAAATAACAAATAGAATGCTCATGATCTTGAATTACAATTGATAATTTTTTCAAGTCATTATAGAAATCTATAAATCGTGTAGATTTTTCACTTTATAAAAAAATAATGTACAGTAAAAAAACAAAATACCGAGTCTTGTGTTTTTGAATTAATCAATCAGTTACGAATTTGCATTTAAACATTTGGCAGTTTTTATTTATTTTTTAAAAATAATAAGTAGTGAAAAATGATCTGCTTTTAGCATTTATAGCAAAAATTTTTTTTTGGCATTGTGCAGATCTGTTTTTGCATACAAAGCATTTTTAAATGATCAATTATAATGCTTGCTTACAAACTTGATTCACTTATATGCACCTGATAAGGTTTGTCATTGACATCCTCGTAGTTTTTCCTATTCAATTATATGTGCATAAACAGGGTTTTTCTAACATTTTCACAGTTTATGCACTTTTAGTGCAAGATTGTGTTGTTTGTGCTGACTTTGAAATTTTGCATAAAAGAAGAAAAGCTAATTTTATTTTTGGAAACCGAGTCTTAACACTCAGAGGGATACTTCCTTCACTAATCTGTTACGTGTCTGTAAATTTCATAACATTTCAAAACCCGCCGATTTTTCCAGTTTAATTTCTTTTTTCCATCCAGCTATTACCGTTGAAAACATTATTTTAGCTCTTGATTAAGTTAGGGATCCCCAGAATCACGGAGTGCAGGTGCATAGCATCCCCCCCCCCCACCGCCCAGATGGCTGTGTCTTGGGAGTACTGTTCTATACTTGCACAACGCTCACTAAACTTCTGATAAGAAACAATTTTTTTAAAAATTCTTAACCTTCTGACTCTCAATGCGGCGGAGACAGCAGGACATTCAGACATCCACTGACTGGGTGAGGGGACGAAATACCACCTGCTTCTTTTCTCCCCCTTTTCTTAGCAGGGTCGTAAAATGGTGAGGGTGGTGCTTCCGTTCCCACTGTCACTGTAATTAGTGCCCAAAGAAAGTGACGGTAGATACTTTATTTACCGTACAATTTCTGCTCGCCAGCTACTAAACTTTCTTGCTAAAATGCCCGGATATTGGAAAGTTTTAACTCAAGAAGAAATTAATAAAATGGTGTTTGCAGATACAGATGGAATTTGTTTAAGATATAAGTGATGATGAAGATGCTGGATTTGGCACTTCAAACTCTTTTCAAAAAGAAAATATTTCTATTTCTTTTCTCAGAAAGGTTAATTTCATACTCCATTCTATATAGTGTTTATATTAGATACCTTCATTTATTTTTCTGGCCAATAGCTGCGGATATATATATATATATATATATATATATATATATATATATATATATTGGCATTAAGTGATAAACATTCAAACTAAGCAACATCGTATTCAGCCATAAAAAGGAATTTCTAATATAATAAAATTAATTATAGCGAAATCACCAGACTTAACGGTTTTAGTTATTAGTAAGGGGATCTTATGTTTAGAATATGTTTTGTTCCCACCCAAAGTAAGAGAATAAGGGAGTGATAGTGGAACAAATATAATCCATTATATTAGTGTATCATTTGATTTCAAACATAGGTTTACGATTTCGTAGTTTCTTCATTGGATTAAGTTCTTCAGCCTTTTGAACAATAAAAGCTTTAAAAGACGAAACTGCTTGTATATATACTATGAAATGTATGCACTGAGTCTTGTAATAATACAAACAAGCTCATAATTTTTTCATTTCTGAAATCCTATGTGTTCCTAAAAAAAAAAAAAAAAAAACTAGAAAAAAAAAAGATTACAATGAAATCTACTATGCATATTTCTATGGGATTGTGTCACTTGCGCTCAATCCCATTAGAGCTAACTCATTAGAGGGTGTCATTTGCGCTCACATGGTAGGTTTACTGCAATTTAATCACTTTTGGCAGGAAAACTTGGCGTGCATCTAGAGGGGCTAAAGAGAATGCACGTTTCTCGCATTGATAAGATTAAGTTACATAATTAAGGGTCCTTATCTTCGAAATATTCTTTTTTTTCTCACGGTAAAACTGTAAAATTTTCTTTAAGAACGCTAAATACATTTTTAATAGTTTATTTTAGATTAGGGGTTAGATTAAATTTAGATGAAAAAGGGAGAGCGAAAAAATATATAAATCTAGCTCAGGGATGCACAACCTTTTCAGAATGAGGGGCCAAAATATGAAAAGAGATCATGGCGAGGGCCAAAAAAGCACATGAATGCTAAAAAATATTAAAAACGCGAAAACATTGGAGTTTTTTTTATGGCAATACGCATGAATTACAATTATTACTTTACTTATTTTATTCATGCACACATTAAGCAATAAATAAATGAATAAAACACAAACATTATTGCAACGATTACCTAAACCTAAAAAAAAAGAGATTCCTTCTAAAAAGGGTGCAAACTTGAAATAGAATAACAGAGGAAAACTTTTTGGTATTTATACAGAGAACGCAATTTAAATTTTGAGAAAAAAATTAATAATTGAAATTAGTAAAAAAAATGAATTTATTTAAAGTTATTTTATGTTGGGCTTAATATTAGTTGTAGCAATGCGTAGAACAGCAGAAAGGTTCTTATCTCCTTCTTAATTTTGATTTGTTTAAATTCATTAGTGAGAAAATTTGCTAACAAATGTAAGCGCTTTTAAGAAAGTTGCACATGCAGCTGCATTTTTCTTTAAGCATAAAAATTCCTATAGCAAATCTTTATAAAATTCTAATATCGGTTTACCTTTGAACTGATTTTTGAAAAAAAATCAGTCTTCTGTAAATCAATTTAGGCTAACTGCATACTCTCATCCACTAGATTAACATCAACAGAAAATGGAGAAGAAAATTCATCAAATTCCGTTTGGCACTTTTCAAAATCTGAAAACCGATCATCAAATGCTTTATGAAATATTTGAATTGGATCCTCATACTGCATTTTCATGTGTGGAAATTTTTCACGTTCGCGAGCTTCTCCTATACGAAAATAGTATTCGCCGTTAGCCATGAAGGGAACAAACTGAAAAGCTTCGTAATAAAAAGTAAATAAACTTAATGAACAACTGTTAATTATTTATTCTGATGTAGAATCGTTTTCTTTTCAGATTTTTATCCTTTTTCATTTGAAAAAAGTCTCATTTTATTTTAAATTAGTCATATTTTATTAATAACATTCGCGGGCCAACTTCAAAGGCTATGCGGGCCAATTTTGGCCCGCGGTGCATAGGTTGTGCATCCCTGATCTAGATGATAGAATAATCCGAACAGTAAAAAAATATTCTTTTGACAAGGACTTAAAGAGCTGCCTTGTAACTCTCGCTAATATAACAAAATTGTTATAAAATTATTTTAAAGCAATGATTAATAAAATTTTATTTGAAATTTTTTTAAATAATACTAATAATAATTGAAAAATAATTTTTAGTAATAAAATAGAATTGAAAAAACTAAGCAAGTGTAAACTTGAAGAAATAAAAGGCTTTTAGGTAATATGAATATTTTTTCATGCATTGGTTACTCTTTCTTACTTTTTTTGCATATATTAATCTTTCTACTTACCATCGATGATTAAAATTGTATTTTAGTTGCAGTGTGAAAGAGAATATTTTGTGTATTTTAAAAACTGTTGAATTGAAATAATTTATTTGATTTGTGTTATATATTTGAGTAATAGCATTTTCTTAATAAGCTATTTATATATACTTACAAGTTTTTTTTTTTGTTGATACATTGAATAACCACTTTGCAATGTTGAAGTATTTCAAAGAAATTTTTAAAACGCACATGTCTACTGCTAAATAATTTTATCTAATTATCTTAAAGATGATGATGAAACTAAAAGCAAACGCATTTCCTTAATACTTATTTGCTATCACATTTGATAAGATATTATGCTTCAAAGATTCTAAATTATTCAGCATGAAATTATAATATTTATTTCCTTGTAAATTATAAATTTAAACAGCAGTTATGCTTTCAAAAAATCCTTCTTAAAATAGTCGAATATTTCAGTTGGGGAAAAGACTCTTTATATAGAGAATATCAAATAAATTGAATAATTATATAACAATTTATGTAATTTGAATAAAATTGTCTTCAACGGAAAATGAAACAAAGTTTGTTTTCCCTCATATAAATGTAAGGCAAGGAAATGTCCAAATTAAGGTCAATATTTGAAATTTTAAAAAATGAAAATAAAATAATTATTACATTTTTAGCCTTTCCTTAGAACTACTTAATTTGTTTGAATAACTATAATTTATACTAAATATGGAAAAATCTTAATAACCACCCTGATTGTGATATAGTCAAAAATAATTAAATAATCTTTTTAAAAATTGTCACTAAAAACTATAATATTAAATTTTAGAATAACAAACCTATAAAATAATTGTTAATTTCTCAAATATTTGCAATATAGCTGGAAGGAAATTGAAATAATGTTTGATAACTTGTCGTTTAAAACTATAGGTGTATAAAATTTTTATTATAACAATTGTAGATATAAAAGTGTGAAATTTTTTAAATCTCCATAGCACTCATGTCATTTTATGTTTTTAAACTCGCTAGTACTCATGTTTTATGTCATTTTAGTAGAAATAAAATTATATTATTTATATAAATCAGATTCATTAAATCAGTTCAATAGTACAAAATGGGTTTTGATTTTCTAGTTCCTATCAACATATAAAATCTAAACTCAAGTTTGATATTTTATGAACTGTAGCATTTCTTTTTTTATTCGTTTATACCTCAAGATATAAAAGCACACATATTGTTTGGTGTCTTTTTATACTAATTATAATTTTTTTTCTTTAGTTTTTTTTCCAACTCCAGTTAATGATAATGATTACAAATGCTTTCTGAGAGTATAGATAGACCTCTTGATCTGAACATCAAACTCAGAAAATAATTAAAATTCTAACTTAAGCCTCTTTGGGGGAGCCTCCTTCCACCCCTCAAAAAAGAATAACCTAACATTATTAATTTCAAGCTGTTTAAATTCTATTTCTGCTTCGCTAAAGCCTATAACATATTTATTACCTTTTCAATAAATTATTTTAAAAAATATCCTAGAATTGTATTGATTAAAAGGCATATAAATTTGTTCCAAATTAACTCCTTCGACACCTATTCAGAATTGCATTATAACACTTATTAATAACACTTGGGCATATGTTATAGGGTTCATGTGATGTAAGGACTGACTTTTTGAATTAATCAGCAAAGATTTATCAAATATCCACTGATAAAGTTAATCCATTTCTTAGTTTAGATATAAGTCTTGGTATTTAAGACCAGGGATAATGATTTCCCGCCCTCTTTTGTACACTTAGCTTTCGTGAATTCCGTTGTGTCGTTCTGTGGTGTGCACATCGCCTTCGCTTGTAAATAATGCCTGCTCCCGTGATGGAATAAAAAGAACTAAAAATTCAACCTGTATTCTCCATGATTTCGGCCACGACTTTGCTATTTATTCTCA
>JAOUZG010005981.1:0-13446 GCA_026289955.1 Argiope argentata
AGCCATGTTTCAAATAAATATGAATTTTACCAAAGAAAATGCTTTCGTTAATTTGCCTTAAGGTTTTACGCTAATACTTTATGATTTTACAAACAGCTGAGTTGTTTTCGCACAATAAAATACAATAACACCTAAAAATTAATGACCTCATATATTTTCTTGAACTCCAATTTTATTTGATTATTAATGAAATTAAACAAGGTGGCACTTAGATGGAAACACAAAAGATATATTTACTGAACTGAAATCGCACAAAAGATTCAACTCAAAACAACATCAGGTGTAGCGGAATCTGTAATTTTCAGTGTTTTATTTTCAATTTCAGCATAAAGTTTGAGAAAAGGGTACTTTCCGTTAACTGGGCAGCATCAAAAAATCGCCAAACAATGCAGAATTCCGCCAAATTTCTTTGGCAATTTTTTTGTTGCTGTATGGTTAACGGAAAAGTATCCATATAATATAAGTTGATTTATTGAATGGAATAGCAATATCCATGGGAAATCTTATATTTGCAGTTTAAAGAAGTTTTCGGTTATCAAGAAAATTAAAATCCTTGTCAAACTGTGAACGTATTATTTTTTTGTTCACATATACATCAGAAGTCTCGCACTTGAGAATACCCATTGTAAACCTGTTTGCTTACAGAATATAGCAAATGTTTAAAGAAGCTAAGAAAAACATTTCTTCTAAATTCTCGAGAAATTTAATGATTTTTTTAACGAAAATTTGCAAGATATAGTTGAAAACCTTTTTTGCTGAAATCATATGATATTTTTGACATCGTTTAATCATGGTAAATAATTTAGTTAAAACATTATTTAAAAAATATTTGCAGCAGTATATATAAAATGCTTTGTAGAGAAAACTTACCGACATTGAAAACAAGGTTATCCAGATTTCGGCTTATTTCGATGGGATTTTCTTCTGAACTAATCAATGCAAATAAAATGTTTTTCTTACAACTCTTTCATGCTGGTGAAATGACGCTCACCCGAGAAGAATTTTAGCGATGAAAATTTTTCACACTGCTGAAATAATATGAAATGCATTGTTAGAAACTGAAATTTGGCACTATAAGTATAAACAATGAATAGTTGGTATGTATTGTTATTGTTATATAAGCCCATTCTTACGCTTTAAAAAGGACTATTAAAAATGAAACCTAATTAAATTTGGAACAATAATTTTCGACTGGTAACAATGGTATATGCTATTCTATCACATTGTAAATCATATATGTATTGAAAAAGAAAATAAATTAAAAATCACTGAATGTGTGGATGAGAATCGTTGAGTTTATGGAAAATAAATTAATTCTCGTTTTTCCTGAAACGACAGCATACATTTATCTCAGCATAAACAAGAATGATTTCTGTTAATGCACACTCATTAAAATTAGATCAAATCAATTCTTGGAGTGGGATGGTTACTATAAAGGATGGGTTACCACAATCCTTTTATAAATCTGCCTTCTTTTACCTTTTTATGAAATAAATATTCAATTACCTTTTTACTTTTATGTATACAAAGAATGGATAAAATATTGTAATTAAAAAATAATCGAAGTCGACAGTTTGGTGAATCTTTGCATTTTAGACCTTCCTTCGAAATGTACATTTTTGCCATTATGTTAGGCTGTATATTCCAAGATCTATCAGCGAATTCTAAAAGATAACTTCAAAACATTTTGTAGCAGTAGATGGTTGAAATTACTTTAACGATCATTACATCAGATTTGTAGAAATTTGACTAATTTTGAGCATAATTCCTTCAAAGGATGTCTGTCTGTCTGGTTGTTTGAATACGAACACAATAACTACGAAACAAAAAGAGCTAGAAGAATAAAACTCAATACACGGGCTTAAGAATCATAGTGCACCAACAATGAAATCTTGAGACAATCTCAAAATGGGCTGAACGTATAAAGGTTTGTAATTTGAGATATTTATGAAGGCGGCAACCAAAAAAAAAATCAATGACTAAAATACAATACAGCAATTCAAGGTCAAATGTTTTTCCATATTTTTGATTAAAAAGACAAAATTTTAACTTTTAGAATGGTATTTACAGCCTTTCAGAGATTAATCGCTCATTAGTCTTTAAATTTCGGGTCTACACATTTCAGAAAAAGAAATTTTTGAAACTATGTCAGTCCATCTTTGAATGTGAAAACTAAAAAAAGGTTGAACTTTATTAGATGGAATCACGATCAAATTTGTAGATTTCGAACAAATTTCGAGCGAATCCATTCACAGGAAATTGGGATGTTCGAATATAAATGAATTAGACAAAATTTAGTGCTCAGATTAAGAATCGAATGATTAGATACATTTCAAAATTTGTGTGAAATCCAATTAATCTGTCAATCTTGTCGATCAGTTGAATCCATATGAACGATGTAACTCAAAAATAAATCAAATTAATATCGAACCTAGTTTTAAAATTCAAAACGAAGATCCTTTTAAAATTTTACATTAAGTCTGTCTCAAAATGAATCAACTTTAGATTAATCGCATATATGAAAATACAACAACACAAAAAATATTATTAAAAGATATTAATTAAAATATATAATTATAAAAAAGAAATAAGGAATGCAGTCTTGCCACTGAAACTATTCTAAAAATTTATTCGTTTCAAGATTTAATTTTGATATCCGTTTAAATTGAAAATGAAAATGTTGTATAAAATGAACGAAATATTCTATATATGCACTTATAAACATAATATGAAACGCATTTACTTTTCGTGAAGTCAAAGTGATTAAATTCACACCAAATGCGACAAATACTTTAACCTATATTGCAAAAATGCGTTTTTCTGCCAAAGTTTTTATTCAATTAAAGTTTTGGGTGATATTTTCCTATTTGGAAATATACTCATTTAAGCTTATTTTCCACTTTAAGTATTGGGAGATTTTTTTGGATCTATTTCAGAAATGCAGGAAGAAGGTTTCTAAGATTTGATCACAAAAAGGCTGAACTAAAACTGGCTTTATGGGCAGTAAATTTCAATTTCTCAATCGATAATGCTTTTACTCGTTTATACATGATTATTTGAATAATATTATATATAGCATTAAAAGTTATCAAATGTTTTTTTATCAATTAGCGAAATTCTTTCTCGTGATTAAACGTAATACTTTATAATGATATAAATTTATTAACGTACTTTGAATTGAGTTTATTATTAACAGAATTTAATTGAAAGGAAATTATAAAAAAAGAATATAAAAATAAAATCATATAATTGGCATCGTGCAAAATATTCATTTCAAAACATCACCAAATGCAGTAAAACTTTAAACAATATTTACATGCAGTAATACTATAATTTTTATTCATTTTTTTCGATTCAGCTTAAATTTGGACAAGAAAATATGGAAAATTTATCAGATAAAGTAAAAAAAATAGTTGTAAATCTAATATTTGCGGTTAACAGAAATCTTCAGATGGGAAAGAAATAAAGATTTCAGACATTGCTTGGATTTTAATGAATATGCTGGTTCAAATTATGTTTAAAAATGTTTGGAATAATATATACACATTTTTATAGAGAGGAATAAACTACATTGGAAACAAATATTGAAACTCACTGCATTGACTGCTAGCACTGAATTGCAACAAGGCACATGACTGAAAACATGACTGTCGGCACTTAGGTTTATTTCGATGGGATTTTCTTCTTAAGTTATCACTGTAAACAAAAAGTTAATCTAACTTTTTAAGTTGGAGGTGAAATGGTGATTTCTGGAGATATATTGGTAATTACGTATTAGACTATCAATGTGCCAACGGTCGTCAATAACATCCAGCCAATTTATTTATGTGGCCCTTTGATACAATTATTTGTCAGTTTTCATGTATAAACTCATCTCATGTCCATTCAAACACGTATTTTTAAATGGAATAATTTCATAATTTCGGAAATGCGTCACTGCATCTTTTTCGTTGGCAGGGAAATCAAAAATTTTATTATTTTAACGAATCAAAAAAATCAGAAGAAAAAAAATGCGCTTAGTGATCTTTTTTGAAACCAACAAAATGGCGAACTGCAGTTAAGGTTTGCACAATTTTTAAAATAACACAGTTGTTTGCAATTATTGGCGCTTTAGCAACTCATTGGCGAAGCCCTCAAATTGGGCGATAAAAATCTACCTCTTAATATTTAAGTACCGATCACTTAAGATCACGGTAAGAATGATTTTTGGCACAGCTGAAATAATGTAAAAAGCATTGTTAGAAACTGAAATTTTAATAAAGATCCTTATTTAACAGTTATGTAGTTTTATAGGACATCAACACATACTTATGATGTAAAATGAATTGTTAAGAAGAGAAACTAAAATCTAGAACAATACAATTAGACAGATAATAATGCTATATTCTATTCTAGAGCATCGTTACATTAAGCAATATTTTTCGTTTACTCCTGAAGTCATCGTTGATCTTAGAAACCAATTTATTATAACTAAATCAATTCGGAGAATTATATTTTGAAACACAAAATAAACGAAATAATCATTAATTATATTGAAAGTAAGCGAATTCATGCATTTTCTTTAACCATAACATATGATTCCAGCAACTTAAATAATATTGATTTTTGGGTACTTATAGGTTGTGATAGCAATCATATAGCACCGAGAAAAAATTTCCCAAATTTGTTGATTACAGTCGTCAAACTATATAGCATGTTACTTTTACATTCAAAAGGTTTCATAATAAGTTACAATGCACTTGAGTATATTTTTATAATTTGACGACTTTTTTGTGGGGGCGTTTCGAGCACCGTTGAAACCGAATTCCATCGACCGAATTCGATGTTGTTAAAGTATATTGAAAGGAAGTAAATAAAATCAATTCAAATCTTGAATTGGGATGGGTATTCTAAAGGATTGAGTTATCACAATTGCAATGAAGGAATGTAACTCGTTTTGCATTTTTTTTTATTTTTCTTCACAGAAGAAAATGTTTCTTATATGTTTATAATAAATTAATTAAAGCTAAGATTTTTTAAGTGGTCTTGGCGTGGCTTGGTTAGTTTAGATTACGATTGAGATTCATCTGAAGGATAATAAATAAAATAGCCAAACTGAAAACCCACTTTCCAATGGTGATTTTGATTCTGAATTTTCAAATAATGCATCTCAAAATTAGGTTTTAGATTCCGCAGTGTTTACTTCTTCCATCTTATCAGTGTAGACTTATTTCAGAAGACCTTGTCTCAAAAATCCTTTTCTTCTTCAAAAACTTTAAATTTATGCATAAATAATTTGGTTTTTGCAATTTAACTATTTGTAGAGGAGAGCATAGCATAGAGAATTATAAAAAATAAGGTTCAATAATAAAAAAGGAGAAATAAGGAGACTAGGAGGAGACATATCAACGAAGTCCAAATTGCACAGTGCCCTTAGGAATAGACGCTTAACCTTTTGGTTTTCAATGCGGCGATTCAAAACATTAATGCTGGTCTTACACGAAACACAAAGGAATTCTAACATTGAATTTAATATTCCTTATCCCTACACATGTGGCAAGATTATTTTTAACTGTAGATTCGTAGCGGATATCTATATAAATTGAAAATTGTATTAAAATAAAATATCATATATAACATGCAATATAATGCGGAAATATTTTAAATTCCACAAAGTCGAAACAATTGAATCTATTCCAATTGTACCAAATACTGCATAACATGTAACAAAAATATTTTAAATTGCTATTCATAGATGAGATTTTCATATTTTAAAATTGGGTAGTTTGAAATGTATTCTTTTTATTAAAAAGAAGGTTTATACATAAAAAAGTTGGATTTAATCCAAAATACAGGGAAAGTTTCATTTTTGACTATAAAATCATTAGACGGACATTCAATGAAAGGCTAGCACATCTTAATTTCGGATGCTATATTGGCTTTGCTTTCTCGTTATGCGACCCCTCAGGGGCTCACCTTCTTTAGGTGGGTACGGGTGTCCCAATCCCGAGATTCCCAGGGATCTTTACTCCATTTACATTTTATTCTCCCCTACGCCTCTTTCTGTCTGCTTGATCCTTCTTTCCCTCGACGGCAAGCGAGGGAGCTCTCCATGAGAAGCTGTCGCCGCTCTGTTTGCTTCCTGCTTCTCACGGACAGCCAAAAACCCCACGTGTTGGCCGTGCGTGGCGACCCATTAGACGGGTGGTGCATTTCGGTCTCCGGTGTACCAATCGGCCGGTATCTCAGGAATTTAACTGGGCTGCCTAAAGGAGATCAAGCGAGGGGGTCACCTTCTGGGGCTCTGCGTTAAGGGTGGTAGACGTTCCTGGAAGTGGCCCTTAGCGTATAGGTTCCAGCAAGCACCAAGGTGGATACTGTGGCTGGAAATTTCCAGAGCCAGCAATTGCCTTCCCTTGTAGGGCTCCGTGGTGGGCGGTGCCGTTGGTGCCCGAATCACTATTCTACTTTGTATGGGCTCTTCCTCTAAACCTTCTTTCTGTTTTCCTATTACAAATGACACTCGTTTTATCATTGTTCACACGCCTAAGACTTTTCACGCGATCTCTCCGTTTCTAATTCAAAGACTAATCGTTTCTGTTATTGGTGAAGTGAAGGATGTTAAAAAACTTCGTTCTGGTGATCTTCTTATTGAAGCTGCCAACAAAACTCAAATATCCATTATGAAGAAACTTAAAAAGATTGGCGATTTTCCGGTTGAAACATCTCCCCATAAATCCTTAAATTACTCTCGCGGTATAATTTCTGAGAAAGATCTTTTAGCAAATACAGAGCATGAGCTGGTACAGGAATTAAGTGGTTATAAAGTTATCGCAGCGCGTCGCATCCACACCAAACGAGACGGTATCGTGGTGCCTACGCAGCATGTCGTACTAACCTTTTCGACTCCTGATCTCCCAAAAGCAATACGAGCTGGTTATTTGCATTGCAGTGTGCGTCCATACATTCCAAATCCTCTGCGCTGTTTTAAATGCCAGAGGTTCGGCCATTCTCAACCAAGTTGCCGTGGTACTTTAAGATGTGCCAAATGCGCAGAAATTGGTCACGATTCAAAAGCATGCTCTTCAGAAATCCTAAAATGTCCGAATTGTTTAGCCGCGCATCCTGCCTTTTCTCGAACTTGCCCAAAATGGCTAATTGAAAAACAAATACAGGCGACTAGAGTGAAACAAAACATGTCCTATGCAGAAGCTCGTAAACTCGTTGTTGGGCAGACTCCAAAACCAGGTGTTTCCTATTCCTCTGCTCTCACTCAAAAAAAAGATATAGGTATCCAATATGACCTTAATGATATCAGTACAGTTAAAATACTAACTCCCTCTGCGAATGAAACTAATAAATCCACATATACCAAAGCCTCAAATTCAGTGGAGCAACCACTTTCTAAAGTTCAACAATACATTACAGTTTCCAAAGGATCAAAACATGTTAAGGGTAAAAACCGGAAAAAAGTGAAATTTCCATCTTTACAGCATCCTCCACGCCCTCCTGATTCCTCCACAATGGAAGTATCTAATGAAATTTTAAAATTGACAACATCCTCTTCTGATCTGTCGGATGTTGAAATGGAACATTCCACAATCATTTCTAATGCAGATGCTGGTGCCAGTAGCAATCCCGATTTTAAATCTTAAAATTCAAGTGTCTCGGTATCTCCTGGAATTGTCGCGGTTTTCGTTCTAAAATTCCAGATCTTAAAACATTGATTAACTCTTATCATCCTGCTATTATTTCCCTTCAAGAAACACTTTTGAAATCATCACATCTGATAAAAATACGTGGGTACTCAAGTACTAGAAAAGATGTAAATACAGATGCAGTCTCAACTGGTGGGGTCTGCATATTGACTTCCAATTTGTATCCTAGTACCGTTCTTCCATTACATACTTCATTACAGGCCGTTGCAATACAAATCCATTTTAAATCTCTCATAACAATTTGCAACATTTATCTTCCTCCAAATGAAACTGTTGAACAGGAAGAATTAAATTTTTTGCTTGACCAGTTACCCACACCTTTCATTTTATTTGGTGATTTTAATGGTCATAGCACGTTATGGGGTAGCGATGCTACTAATTCTCGTGGAAGACAGATCGAGAAACTTATCTCTGATCATTGTCTATGTCTACTTAATAAGGATGAAAAAACTTATTTTCATATGGTTACACGCACATTCCATTCATTGGACTTGGTTATTTGTTCCCCTTCACTTATGTCTTCACTGAATTTTGTTGTTGAAAGTGACCTCCATAACAGCGATCACTTCCCACTACTAGTTTCCCATGCCGAAAGTGTTAGTGCGAATTCATTTCCACGTAAATATCTTTTCCATCGGGCTGATTGGGAAAAATTCAAGCAACTTGCTGTGATCACTGAAGAAATGATCAAATCTTCAGATATAAATGACGCAGTTAGATACGTCACTGATACAATAATTGAAGCCGCTGATACATCAATACCTAAACGCTCTCCTCATCCACGCAGACTGAGAAAACCATGGTGGAACGACGCATGTCATGATGCGTTTAAGAAACAGCAAAAACTGTGGGGTATCTTCCGTCGATACCCAACCACAGAAAATTTTGTTGCCTTCAAAAGTGCAAAAGCCTGTGCTCGTAGAATCCGCCGTCGAAGCGAACGAGAATCATATATCCGATTCGCTTCTTCAATAACTTCTTCCACGTCGAGTTCTCAACTGTGGCGAAAAGTCAGAGCAGCAAATGGTATTTACAACGATTTCACATTTCCCATCCTGAAGTGTGGTGGTAGAATTCACTCTTCCTCAGAAGATATTGCTGATGTCATTGGGGAAACATTTGCTGAGATTTCCAACTCCCATTCTTATAGTGTGACTTTCCAGGAAACTAAGGAACGCATAGAACAGCATCCAATCTCATTTGACAGCGACAAATATGCCCCGTATAATTGCGAATTTAAAATATTTGAATTAAAAAAAGCCTTATCCGAGGGTCATAATTCTTCTCCTGGACCAGACGGAATTACATACCTTATGCTTCAAAATTTGCAGGAAAAATCTATCTTAAATATTCTTCGGTTGTTTAACCGAATCTGGAAAGAGCGCGTCTATCCAAAACAGTGGCAGAATGCTATAGTCATCCCAATATTAAAACCCGGGAAAGATAGCACTGACCCTCTAAGTTACCGACCTATAGCACTTACCAGCTCTTTATCAAAAACACTTGAAAGAATGATCAACTCCAGGTTAATTTATGAACTGGAAATGAATAATTTTATACCACCACATCAGAGTGGTTTTCGTAGAGGACGCTCTACTCTAGACAATATTGTTTATTTGGAATCTCATATTCGTAATGCATTTGTCAAAAAATATCATTTAATTTCAGTTTTCTTTGACGTTGATAAAGCGTATGACCGTACTTGGCGCTACGGCATCTTACGCACTTTATCAGATTATGGATTTTATGGAAACTTGCCGATTTTTATAAGAAACTTTTTATCTCATCGTTCCTTTAAAGTTCGTGTTGGAGGTATACTTTCAAAATCTTTTATCCAATCCGAGGGCGTCCCTCAGGGAAGTGTATTGAGTGTAACACTTTTTATCCTTCACATTTCAAAAATACTTTTAACTTTGCCTCAAACAATCCAAAGCAGTCTTTACGTGGATGACTTACAAATATCTTGTCAGGGAGCGAGCATGAATGAAATTGAGAGCAAACTTCAAACTGCTATCAATGGTATCCTCTCATGGTGCGAACAAAACGGTCACACTATCTCATCGAGCAAAAGCTGTATTGTCCATTTTTGTAGAAAAAGAAATTTACATCCAGAACCAGAGCTTTATATTTACAACCAAGCTATTCCTGTTGTTAAAGAAGTTCGTTTCTTAGGAGTTATTTTAGACAATAAATTAAAGTTTTTATCCCACATTCTATATTTACGTAAAAAGTGTGAAAGGTTATTAAATATTTTGAAAGTTTTATCGAACACATCTTGGGGTGCGGATCGTACTTCTCTCCTTCGGATATATCAGGCTATTATACTCACTCGAATTGATTATGGTTGTATTGTTTATGGCTCAGCACGCAAATCGGTACTGCGGAAACTTGATCCAATTCATCATTCAGCTCTAAGAATATGCTCTGGAGCTTTCCGTACCTCTCCTATCGAGAGTCTCTACACTGAATGCCACCAAATGCCATTATTTTTGAGACGTCAGAAACTCTCACTTATTTATTATTTTAAAACAATCTCGAACTATAACCATCCTTTGAAACAACTGCATACCAATAGTCCATTCACGAGACTTTATAATGCTCGACCTTCATGCATTCGTCCTTTCTTCGACCGCACAAAACTTTTGATTCAAGATATGAAACTCGAGGAATTGCAAGTTCTGTCAACAGGTGTTTTCCCCCATGCCCCTCGGGAAATGTTGTCGGTTAAGCATATAAATCCTTTCATAAATTTTAATAAAAGTGACACGTCTCCAGTCATTCTTCAAACCATATTCCAGAGTCATCGAAGCCAGTATTCTGACTATAGTGCCGTTTTTACAGATGGCTCAAAAACTGATGAACATACAGGTTTTGGAGTTGCATTTGGTAATGTCTCATACAGTCATAGTCTTCCTCATTCCTTTTCCGTCTACAGCGCAGAAGCAATGGCAATATTTTATGCCTTGCAACGAATTTCTAGAAGTCCATGTCGGAAATTCTGTATTTATACTGATAGCATGAGCGTTTTAACACAACTAGGGCACACTTCATTTCGCTACCATCCAATTGTTATGGATATTTTATATACCAACCACTCACTCAAAAAAAACGGGTTCGAAATAATTTTTTGCTGGATTCCAAGTCACGTTGGCATTATTGGCAACGAGAAAGCAGATAGTGAAGCTCGATTAGCATCTATCCCTTTGCACCATAATATACCATATGATGACATCTGTCGATGCATGCACCAATATATTCATACCCAGTGGCAGGAATCTTGGAGCTCCCAAATAAATAACAAACTTTACAGCATCAAACCTATACTTAGCACATGGCCAACTATACCTTTTCGTCAAGCTGATGTGAAACTCACTCGCCTTCGAATTGGACATACCCGTTACACCCACAAGCACTTGTTATTTAGAGATCCAGCACCATTGTGCTCCTCATGCAGAGTACCAAACTCGGTGGATCATATTTTGTCAAAATGTCCTGATTTTAACGCCTTTCGTCTTTACTTTTTTGGTTGCGCTGATATGAATTTGAAAGATTTGTTGGGGAAAAGACCCCACCCACGGCTGTTTGTTTTTCTTAGGCAAATTAACTTTTTATCAAAAATTTAAAAATATTTATGCCCTTTTGCATATTTGTTTGAGATTTTTTATCTGACTTTTAGATACCATTTGTAATCTTAATATCGAGTCCATTTTATTCATTACACTTCGTTGTTGAACATTTTTTTCATGTTTTGTTTTTATCTTGCACTATTGTGCGTACGTTAAAGAATTTATTTACACGGTTTTACGATTTTAATCGTTTGTGTGGCGCAGCTTAGCCAATTATGGCTCTTGTGCCAATAAAATTCAAATTCAAATTCAAATTCGACATGAATTTTTCCTCTGGTTTTTCAATTTGTCTCTCGCGAATTTTTACCAAGCTTGGCCCCGAATTAGAAGGTCGAAAATGACGCCGAGCTTCAATAAATGTCAGATGGTTTAAACATTTGAACCTTAAACATTTCTTCTCGTTTGACCTCCTCGGACAGTGAGTGATTTTCACTTTAGGCTCGCTTGAGCATTGAATTGAATAAAAGTAGCCTTGTTTCAAAGAATGATCACTGCCTGACATTCCTCCACCACATTCATCACACGTTGCACCCTTCTCACAATTCTGCATTAGATGGAAAAAAGAAAAACATCTTAAGGATTGCCTTGGATTAACAATCAATAAACTGAATCTTTGTCTTGTTAGCCATACCTTAATGTAATCTGGAAGGATGATACCCAAAAATTGTGAATAAGACAGTTTCTGTAGGATTATTTTTTTTCTAGATGGTAGGTAGGTAAGGTTTATTGGCACAAGAGCCCTTCGAGGCCATACTGCGCCAGTCATATGGTTTAAATTAAGAATACATTACTATGAACCCACCTGATGAATTATAAAATAATACGAATTGAGAAAATTGGAAAAGATACAAGAGGTGTAAAAATCAGTCAATAAAATCTTAAAATTTCTCAATCATAGAAGACCAATTCTTGAAACAATTAAATTTATGAGTTAAAAAAACAATTCCAAAAATAAGCTCTAAAAGAGATTAAAAAGTTGAAAAGCAGCTAGATACAAGTAAAAAGGTTAATCGCTTTTAAAAATGTAAAAATATTTGGATGGTATTTTTCACCCACCAAGTCAGTTAGACTTACGGATGATTTATTGAAAATGTTGACACGATAGGAATGGTACATAGGACATTCAACCAAAATGTGCTTAATACTCAGATCAACGAGACAGGTCTGGCACATAGGTGCTCTTTCGCCAAATAGCAAATGTTTGTGAGTACAGCGTGTATGTCCTATACGGAGGCGTGTTAGCTTGACATCTAACGCACGTATATTGAGAGGTGACCACATTGCTATGGTCGGCATGACAGAGTGCAATTTATTGTGAGTCAATGAATCCCAAGTTTCTTGCCAAATAAGCAAAAGCCGACCCGCCAACGATGTCTTGAGATCACAGTATGGGAGTTCTTGGTTTAGGAAAGAGGATGCAGATTGAGCTAATGAATCCGCCCTCTCATTTCCAGGAATACCAACATGGCTTGGCACCCAGCAAAAATTGACATTAAAACCTTTGGTTCTCAAAAGACTCAAAGTACACAGAATTCTGTTAGCGATTGGATGCATCTTATTGTGGTAGTGAGAGAGCGTTTTTAATGCACTCATGCTATCGGTATATATAATAAAATTTCGGTGAGCCAGGGAGGGATGGTTGGTTGGTTGTGTGGGGTTTATTGGCGCAAGAGCCAGATTTGGCTATACTGCGCCAAGCAAATGGTAAAATTATAAAAGATAAAAAATGTAGTCCTTTGTTCAATTAACATATGAGCAATGAGATTAAATCAAATTAGTTTAATTAAAACAATGATTAGAGAACAAAATTTAAAACCCTGTACCATAACAGTTTGAAACAATGATGTTAATGTATATGAACTTAAAATGAAAGTGAAACATACAGAATAATAAAAATTCTCATATACAAGTAAAAAACCCAATAGCCCTTAAGAATTTAAAAATATTTGGGTGGTATTTTTCACCCACCAGGTCTCGTAATGTGAAAGAAGTCAAGTTAAAAAAACAAGAACGATAAGAATGAAAAACTGGACATTCAATTAAAACATGATGAACAGTGAAAGGAACTTGGCAGCTGTTGCACATAGGCGCATTTTCTCCAAATATTAGATGTTTATGGGTAA
>JAOUZG010006001.1:35211-47195 GCA_026289955.1 Argiope argentata
ATTTTCATAGTCTAGACCAATTATTCTAGAGTAACTCTGATTGGCTTTGATATCTTGATAAAGTGATCTAAAATCGCCAGTTTTTATCGAGTAGTTATATTGAAATGTTCATAGATCGATCAGCTTTGATGATTGATTTAGCTCATTGGAGTGCCACTTTTTTATTTTAAGGACTTATTGTCCCTAGAATATTTTGTTAAATATGATTCACAGAGCAGATGATATATGTAAAAATTTAAAAGTCGTAATTCATTAGCATTTTTTCCCGCAATCTAATAATTATATATTTCGCTTAGACCGTTTGTTAAGAGACGTATGTCCCTCCAAAAATCAGATCTTGAGCTCCGATTACAGAAGATGGCTTGTAGATGTTAAGTCCTATTTACTTTAAATAAAACTGTTTCATCATTTCCCCGCCGCCAAATAACGAATTCAGTTTGTTTTTTCCGTACACTAACGAGGTCAGGTTTAGCATGTTCTCGACCGATTATTTTAAACGATTCTATTTATTTTGATAATGTTGGATGCATTTAAAATGAAACATTGCTAATAAATCGATTTTTTCGGATTCATTCTGAAGTATTTTCGAATTAAAATAATACAAAATAAAGAAAATTAGAAATTTTCTAATTTTCTGCCAGAAAACAGAAATTTTCTAATCTGTATTGCGTTACATAATTGGTGCAGAAAAATCATGCATTTTGTGTTGTCAAAATTGACGTTGAATCCCCGATTGGAGTTGAAAATTCAATGCTAGTATAATTTTTAACAATTATTTAAAAATTGAATTTTGTTAGACCGGGATAGCCTGGTTGATAAGGCATTGGATTTATATCCTTCGAGCTGCGATTTCGAATCCGACAGCTGTAGATTCTTCATATGTGTGAGATCACCGTCAACTTAAATTAAAAACGAATAATAATAATAGAAAGTGAATAAATAGTAACAAACAAAAATAATAGTCGAACACCATATATAATAAGAACGGGAAAATTGCAGGGAAATCCGCTTTCTTTTTTGCCTCTTTGTGAATATTGTGATTGTGTCATTTATATTAATGGTAATTATTTAATAAAAAATAATTATAAATTTTTTTCTTTACTAACCTAAGTAGAATTGATTTTAAAAGCTTGTTTTTTATATTGCTTGTTTTCAGAAATCTCAAATGAAAACTGTAGACTTCTTAGCATATAGTAAAGAAAACCAGTACTTGGTTCAAATAAATATAGTAACTAAAACCAATGGTACAAAGTTTCAGTACTTAAAATTTTAGTTTCATATCAATTTTTTTTTTACTAATTCTGATGTAGGGTTAACTGCAACCGGTCTATATTTTCACATCTAAATGTGATAATTCAAAAATGGGACTACATAATTGTAATTTGGTACCTAATCTTTTTTCAACATTGAAATGCTTAATCAAATTTAGTTTCTATTGATGACCAACAAACATATTGGGTAGGTTATACTATGACAACAAAACGATCATGCGCAGGATCTTCTGATAATAAAAATGTGAGCACTTGTGATGTTTACGGCATTGCCGATGGTTTTATAGGGAGAAAATAGAGTAATACTTTTTAAAAAAGAGTACGTTAAAATGTTGTGGAGAACAATTTCTGGTTGGCTAAATCTTGAACTGCATATGTAGGAATAAAAACTACATGCATCATCATAAAATAATTTCCAAATTAAATTCTATGCATTCTAAACTGAATATTTCTAATCAATTAATCAAATATTTCAAGATTTATCATTCCATTATATAGCCACAAAAAGAAAGACTGTTATGATTCACCATAGCTCCATTGGCAGAGCATTGGACTGTAAACCCGTTGGTCCATGGTTCGATTCCCAGCCAGCGCATTTTATCCAGACTGGATTTTTAATTTAAAATATGTTTCTAATTATTTCTCTAAAATCAAGATGATTCTAGAACATTCTTTACTATGCGAGTGAGATGATTCTCAAATGTTTTCCAGATGTATAAAAGCTGAGTTCGGCTCAGTTCTTCATTCAGGTCTCCAGCAAGTTGCTTGGTGCTAATAAATGCAATTGTTTCTAGCTATCCGTGTCTTTAATTTAGTCTTCATGACAATATTATAGGTAATAATTTATAATAGCATTTATTAACATTTGTTATTAATGAATAATGCATCAAATGAGCCCAATACATTGAAAAGTTTCAATATGCTTAATTTATATCACCTTCACAACTCCTTCATTTATTTCAAAGGAATGTTGGAATTATGTCACAATTGTGTTTTATATTTATTTTTGATCAATAGTATGGCTCTAAATCTAGCTTTAAAAAGATATAATTTGCTAAAAGTATAACAAACATAATGTATATCTCATAACTATAATATATTATAATACACTTTTTCTGAAATTTAGAAATGGATCATGCTTTTTGGATTGAATTAAAACTAAATAAAACCAAGCAATATATAAGTTTTTTAAAATACTGACATATAATTGCAAACAGAAATACAATGCAACAGAGAATTTCTCCTGAAAGTGAGTAAACAGACTAAGAAAATTATTTTTGACTGTAAAAATATAATAAATGAAATTACATAAAATAAAACATGTTATAAATAGCATATGTAGATAATCAGAAATTCCAAAACACTTAATAACAATTCTATAAACATCCTTTTTAATTTCATACAAGATTCATACATAAATTTGAGAATACAGACAAACAAAACAGACTTTAATTTCTCCAAACAGTTATAAGTTGAAACATCAAGGCTAGGAAAATGAACATTTAATTCACAAATATAAATGTGAGCAGAAATGTTCAAACAAGATATTGTTAACATACACAATGGAATTCCTCAACAATTTAACCTGAGGCTTTCAATGACTAAATTTATAACAGTAAAATAGGGTAAACACATTCAAAAATACAAATTCCACCAAAAGTATAAAATACATGAGAGCTTGGCCAGACCTTTTGCAGCCTCCTTTTCTATTTACATGATTGGTCTTGTTCATAAGTATAGAGGAAGGTCTTTATAAACCTGTAACAGAATATTTATTATATTCATTTCACATTAAAAATAAATATGATATGGTATGGTATTATATATATAAGATTTCTATTTAACGATAAATATTTTAAACTACAAAATTGTGATTTTTTTCAAATTTAAAATCTTATTTTTAACAATTTTAAAACAATTTACATACAATAGAATTATAAAGTAAAAAATTAAAATTATATGATTTCTTTTTAGTTAGTTCACTGTACAATTTAATTTCAAAAATTTTTTTTCTTTGGGTGTAAGTAAATGAGATCAAGCAAGAGAGAAGCTGCAAACCATACAATCCCAAAATAATTTTCAAAAATAAACATTTCTAATAAAAAAATAAATACATAAATAGAGAAATAAACTATTTTTGTGTTTTGAAATAAGTAATTTTTTGCAAAGCAGTTTTACAGAGCATAAATATACATGATTAATAGCCACTATTTTTATTACTTCTAACTAGAACCTCGAATATTTAAAATAAGTGACACAATTTCATATTTGCTATTTTATACTGGATGTTTCATATTACAATCCATGACAATTTTTCTTGAGATTACAACCAAAACTACATTACACATTTTTCCCCACATATATCATAAAAAATAATATATTTTCTTACACAAATTATAAGTTTTAATACAAATAGTATATTCCTATACGAACAGTATATTCTTATATGAATATATAATTCCTAGTATGAATTATCTAAGACACAATCTTAGGGGATGCCATAATTTTCTTGGTGCTATTGGCCTCTTAATTTGGAATTCCCAACAATTTTATAAAATTTTTAAAAATATCTGTAGAGCTTAGTTACTGGATTTATACTCAAGCACATTGAGACAATACTGAATAACTTCTTTTTTTGTTTTATAACAAAAAAAAACATTTTAAAAATAAAATAAAGACAGATGAATTAAGACTGAGATGCTTTGCATTAAAGATTTAAATATTTTAATATAATTTTATGACATATATACAGGTTGTATGATGACTAGGTTGCTGTCTAAGAACTCTAATTTAAAATAAGTTTACTAGAAGATTGATTAAAAAAACTATTATTGTGGTTGTGCTAAATAAATAAATTTAAGAAAACAGAAATTCCATAAATAACAAAATATTATAAAAGTATTAACAATTTATCAAGTACAATTGGTCAGGATTTCAGTACATTCCTTTAATATTAAAATATACATGGAATTAAACATTGGCTTGAATAATATTGAGTACATTAGATGTTGGACAATCTAGAACCAAAATAAATAAATAAATAAAAACAAAAATGTAATCATAAAATAATAATTACTTTAGATTAATATTAAAAATATTAATATAAAATAAATAATTAACCCATTAAAAATGTGCTGAAATGTGAAACTAAAATGTCTATGCTATAAAAACTAATTATCTATCTTAAAATTGTCCATCCTAAAATTATCCATCCACAATGTGTACCATCTGCAGCAGCAAAATATCAAAATATGTAACAGCATAATCTTGTCAATTTACTCAATTTTTTCTTTTGACATGATATTTGTTATACGTGCAGATATAATTGACTATTATGATAGTTTAGGCAATGATAAATTTTTAGCTGAATTTAAATTTCATCTGAACATATAAAAAAATATATTAATATAAGAACATTCAGATGCTTATGAAATTGGAAAATAACACTAATAATGAATATAAAATCATTGCTATATAGATATTAAAAACATTAAATCATTGCAAAGCATAAATAAAATACAAAAATATGATAAAATGATTTAAAAATTAATAAATCCTTAAAAATTTGAAAATTTTTTATAGTAAAATTGTAATAACTAATAAAATAAGCTAAAACACACGAATTTTATTTTACATGATATGGACATTTCAAATCACAATTTGATATTTTTTTCAAAAATTATAGTGAAAACTGAAAATTTATTTTTTAAATCCACTTTAAAATGAACACAATTTTGCTTTCAATTTTTTTATTCTTAACAAATAATATGATGAAGAAAATCTATGGACATCATGATTGACATGTTTTTCCATTCTAAATGAAGTATTCATTGATAATGTTTCAAAAACTTTTTTTAAAAAAAATTCTGCATCAATCTGCAATGAATTGGAACTAATTGAGTCACATTAAGTTGCTTGACAATTACAAAGATACTTACTAAGCTTTTAAGGCATTCATTAAACAAATGATTTAATTGCTTTATAAGAGGATATTTTCTAAGAAATCAATAATTTCATGAATGTGAATATTAGTTCTAGGCTGTAATAAAAAAAATAGAGTTGTGCAAGTTGTTTATTTATAGAAGTTAAAGTAAAAATAATGGGTAGTTGCCAATACTTTTTACGTTTGATAAGCAAGAAAGAGCCTAGCTAATTGCAATGAAGTAAATAGTATTGTGTATACATATCTTACTTGTCTACATTTTTTTTTCTTTCAGATAAGATTTTGACTTTTGATTTAAAATGAGTTATAAATGTTGAAATAGATAAATTATTGATCATATTTGTATTTTTTCTGTATACTGCATAATTTTATAAGTCAAAGGCCCATAATTTCTTTCATAAAATTAAACCAAATAAATGGAAAAAAACACAATTATAAAAAATTTAAAAATACACTCATTAAAATGAAAACAGTGAATTCATTGACAATTATTATAGTATATATTAATAATCATTTGTTAATTTATACATAAATATTGTTACAATGAATAAAAGCATTATATATGTTTAGTAACTTCATCTTCATTCTTAAAAGTATTTATTTTCCATTTATTTGAATTCCAACTTTAAACACTTTATGTGTGCTTCTATTTATAAGGATATTTTTTCTCTCCTTTTTCTTAAATCCAACTGTGTAATTGTCTAATAACATAATAGCTTATTAACAAAAAATATAGAATAGCTTATTCTATATTTGAATATTTATTTTTAGTAAGTGTTTACATTTAATTTCAGTTAAATTATTTAGCTATAAATTCGTGATAATTATTTTTTTAATCATCAGAAATTAAGACTGTTAAAGTCATATATAACAACCTGCTCATTATGTACATGAACCTTTCTAGTGAAAACTATCACATGATGCTTACATAGAAAAAAAAATCTATTTCATCCAATTTCTAAATTTTGTAACACAATAATCTCACTTTTTTATTCATTTCATAAACTACAGAAATAATAAACAAGATCCCTCTTTAGTTTTCAACAATGGTAGAAAATCATACTATTAAATTTTTGGGCTATAGTCTATTCAAGTGTTGGAAACTAAGCAAATTTTATTATACATAATAAAAATTCGGAAATAAAATTACCTTTTTAATGAAAAAAATTAAAATAATTAAAAAGATATATTCTTTTTTCAATTTTATGCAATGTTTTTGAAATTTATCACAGTAGTTTCAACTCAATTTTTAATTAATGGAAATTATAATTAAAATTCCAAAAAAAAAATTGCTTTGACTTACATATTTCTACACTGCCAAGATATGCATCTATCAAATTTGGCAGCCACAAATTAAATGCTTTAGTCTATTAGAGTGCCAAAACAACATGTGCACTTTCATTATTTGTGTAAAATGCATGCATAGATTGAAATTTTAATTCATATATGTTTGATAAAATCCATTAATATATGAAGCATAAAGTAATGAACAAATAATATAAAGGAATACCTTCATTTCTTCCCATTAAAAGTCTGTCCTTCCTGCAGGTACAGGAATACAGAAGAAAAGTCTTTGTTTGACAATCCACTATTTATCATCATTCGGTATATCTGATGAGCTAAGGAACCTAATGGAATTGGGGATGATGTTTTTGTTGCTGCTAGTTGAGCTAATCCAAGATCCTATTGGAACACAAAATATCTTTAAAAATATGCAATATAATAGAAGAAATGTACAAATTATAACTTATACAACATGGTTTGCTTAAATGAACATAAAATAACATATAACTTTTTCTTATTTAAACGATAGAATAGAATGCAGGGTAAATCTAAAGAAAAAATAAGATCAAGTGAAAACAGCACACCTCTGGCTATCAACATTTTGCATTGATAATAGAAAATATAATACTAATCAAAAAATTTAAAAAATATGAAAATTGCTTTAAACAAGATATTTTTCCTAATTAAAATTGCAGAATCCGATTCCCTTTTCTTAGCAGTTATTATAATATGAATTCTCAGAGCTTTAGTTTTTCCTTTAAAATTATTGTTTCATTTTGGATGATACTAATAAATATTATTTATATAAATGGAAAATGAAATCTAAAAATGTAAGCCATTTTCAGCTGATGAATTACATTATACAAATGGTTTAATAATAAAAGATTGATAAATCAAATAAAAATAATATCATTAATACTATGTTCTGAAGTATGTTTCAAAAAAGTTTTAAAAGTAAATAAATAATTTAAAATAATAATTTGTTAATATGAGCTTCACTTTTATTATTATCTAAAAAAAAAAACCTTTCAAATATTCTTGAATATAGCTCCATTACCAAAGTTTGCTTCTTCCATGACTTGTTTGTAATACAGTGTGCAATAATGTAAAAAAATTTATAACAGAAATGCTAGGATGGTCTTTAAAATTAGCTTATACAGTTTGAATTCAAATTTTTGCAAAGTTTAAATTCTTAACATAAAATTTAACAAAATTTGCAAAATTACTTTTTTTTCTTTATATTATTATAAATGAAATCAATTCTGGAAAAAGAAATATTTCTAATAAGATATTACATAACTATTAACTAATATAGCATTCAAAATAATATTTCACCCCCCCCCTTTTTGGCATTAAATCACATGAAAGAATAAGTAAATCTAAATTGTAAAGAGAATTGATTCACAAAGCTTAGAAATGTTTAACACACTAGAAAAAATCCATAAATTTTCAATTCGAAACTTCATGTTGAATAAAACATATATTTACCTAGGTTAAAGATTAAGAAGCAAAAAGTAATAACTACAAAATATCAATTTAAATTAAGTATTTTAACAAAATAGCAAAGAATTTTGCACATTATTTTAAAATAAGAAGACTACCATTTTTATTCAAAAGAATTTCTTGCAAAGCATTAAGAGTCTTAAATTTAGGTTACTTATAACCCCTTTTTGATTTCTACTAAATACTGAAATGTCTTAGCATTCAAGCAAATATCCAATATTGCAAGCAAAATCAGGTTTTGGCATTTGAAAGGTTTTCCCAACAAAAATGAAATGAATACCACTTGAGTTAACAGAATAAATAACAATGAATTTTTATGAATATAATTCATCTTCTCCACATGCCTATATTTTTATGGCTACATATGAATTGTTAAATATATATAATTGAAAGAACAATCTTTTGATTGAATTTTTTCAACAGTTGATTGTCATAAATGACATTTCTAAAAGTAGATGCATATTATTTTGAAAAAATGATGGAAATGTTATTTATTCATAAACTATCCATAAAAAAATCTTGATAGCAATATAGAATTTACACAAGAATTGCCATATCTTATCAGATTTACATTGAATATCATTGTTTGATTAATAACAATCTTGGAAAAATATGCAGACTAAGATTTTCTTTAATATTGTTATAATGTTATTTAATATAAATTCCACTTAAATGCAATAATAAGCAATTCAATGAATACAAAAAAAAGACAAAGATATCTACATCTTTTCTAAAATCAAGTTTTTGATATTTATTTTGATAACAGTGTTTGATAATTAATAATTTAAATCAATATTTGTTTGAAGTTCCCTTAATTAACCTAGAACAAATATCTGAATTAATAAAATTTCATATTAATTCAAGTAAAAATTACTTTGGCCATTAAAGCTGTACCAAATCCTCCTTGGTAGCCACTATTTGAAGGAACATTTTCCATTACTCCAGGCACAGGATTGTAGACTTCACTTGCCCAGCATCTTCCTGAGCTCATATTCAGAATCTTACCCATCATTTTGGGATCTAATCCTAACCTGAAATGTTTTAAAAATTCAGAAAATAATTATTTGGAAAAAGCAATACAGAAGGTATAACACAAAAGAGAAAAATCTATTCCTTTTACAAAAATATAAATAAAAAATTATAGCAAAATTTTGTGAAAACTTACAGAATGCAGAAGTAAATTCAGATAATGAAATACCTTTTCATTAGTTTAAAAAAATTATTTAAACTTTTTTATTTTGAAAAATTAGAATTTATGTTCATTTAACAATTTATATTACCAGCATTTCTGTGTACAGTTGAAAACGTAGATTCTTCTTCTTATTATTATTATAATATAATATAGTCTATCACAATTGTTTCAGAAAAATTTGATTTATCTTAATTATCTTCCATACGTTGCAAACAGATTTATTACATAGGAAATAATAATTTTATGTGGTAATTTATCATTAATTTGCTATTAACACAGTTTGTATTGAAATAGAAATAATTCAATACAATATTTCTATATTGAATACTAATAATAGAAAAGAAAAAATTTACATCTTTGCCATGATAGAGATTTCATAATTTCCTGGTTAATAAATATACTTAGATATAATGTTAAATTTAAAGTTATGAAGACAATCATTCCAAGAAATATAACTGATAATATATAAAGAAACTATCATCAAGAATTATATTTCCTACAAAATATACTAAAGGAAATGGAATGAACATGAATCCAGTGGTACAGAAAACTGCTAAATACAGTGTGATATAGCTAATACCGAAATCAATTTGAAATATAAAATATTTCTAATTACAAAAATGCATTAAATGATGTAAAGAAATACATACATATGTCATTTCAGTTAGTGAATATACATCTAAAAAATTGTAAAGTCTTAATTTTTATTTAATCTTCTTATAGTGTCAGTTGTATTGAAAAATAAATTAATTAACAGTCTGAAGAAAGATACATCTATAAATAAAAGGCATTTTTCGAAAGCAATCAATGATTGAACTAAAATAAAGAAATTCAAAGTTTCAGGCCAGTTTTTGTCATAGAAATATTTTAGCAAATAAAAAAAGGATCTTAAGTGCCGGAAAAGTAATTAAATAAATCTGATCAATAAAACTGGAGGATAGTGAATTCAAACAATTCTTTCCAACTATCTACAATAGTTTTTATATAATTCAAAAAAGTAGCAAACTGATTATTTACTGTTAAAATGAATATTGAGTCACTCAAATTAATGTTCCTAAAACATAACACAGACAATTCATAATCATCTTTACTTATAATAAAGTACAATGTGTGTGTGTCTGTTGGCGATGTACAGGCCAGACCGTTAGACCTATAGCCACCAAATTTGGTATATGTATACCTTGGGTGCCTGGAATGTGCACCTCAGAGCCCTTTTTTCGAATTTTTAATTAAAATTTTAATTAATTAAAAAATAAGCCAAATTTTAACGTTTTTTCGCTATAATTTCCAAAAATATTACAGTACAAAATTGATTTTTGCATCAAGTTAAAGTGCAAAAAATTAGCTTTTCAATGATACTGATGTTTTGACATATAAATTAAAACTCTATTTTTAATGAATTTTTAAGCATTTAATTTAATCGTATTTTTTTCAACAATTTATTTCGCATAAAATAAAAATAACATTTTATCTTGAAATCTTGAAAGAAGTATAACATTTTATCTTCTCGAGGATCTCAAAAAAATCAGCTTTTAATAAAATGTTGCCATCACATTTTCAGAAGTTCTGATTTATAAAAGTTAATTACTACCAAAAATAAAACAGAAAAATATAATTTCCATCACGTGATTATATGAAATGAAATAAATAGAAAATGTGATATTTTTTAAACAATAAATGCACGAGAAAATTTGCCTTGATTGTTTGAAATATCAAAATTATTAATTCAATTGAAGAATTAAAGTGAATAAAAATACAAAGTAAAAATATATTACAAAAGTGCGACAGTTAAAACTGAAAAAGAATTTTTAGAAAAGCACCAAACGATAATCTTCTGAGAACGAGATTAATTATTTAAAAGCAAGAAATCTTAAACGAACTTTGAAAATGACGTCATTTCAAAGAAACGACGAACAAAAAGCACTTGATAATCAGTAGTAGTAAAATATTTTTGCATTCTTTTTTTTTTAATTTGTAAAACAATAAGACATGTTTTGAATTGTTACTTTTACTTATGTGAAGAAGATATTTTGTGCAAATCAAAGAATTCGCCTTCGTGATTGTAATTTATCCCCGCATTTTAATGAATCATGCGAAATAAAAAAGCAACTGCTTTCAACGAAACATACATTATATTAAAGCTATACTGGCAAAAGCAGGTCAGCTATTTGAAAATGCATCTTCTTTCAAGCAAGCATACGTAATAATTAATTATGCAAATTTGTAAAAGCATATAAAACTATTTTTACCCGCATATTTCGGAGACATCAAAACTTTCTAACCAAAACAATATTCTGTTCTCAAATGAGAAAAAATAAATCAACTATCATTCCAAATTAAACATATAAAAATGTCATTTTCGGCACGTTTCTGCTTAAATGAAAATACTTTTGATATTTTTGGAAAATAAATGGATGGAAATGTTTTCTATGATATTTTTCTATACATATATTACTAATCCAATTAAACAGTTTTATTAAGACAGAAATCTCTTAGCAATTGGTCTGAAATATATAATTAGTAGATTGAGGGAAAAAATGCCAATGAATTACATTTTTACATACATCATCTGCTCTGTGAATCGTATTTAACAAAATATTCTTGAGACAATAAGTCCTTAAAATATGAAAAGTGGCACTCCAATGAACTAAATCAATCATCAAATCTGATCGATCTATGAAAATTTCAATATAACTATTCGATAAAAACTGACGATTTTAGATCACTTTATCAAGATATCAAAGAAGCCAATCAGAGTTACTCTAGAATAATTGGTCTAGACTATGAAAAT
>JAOUZG010006006.1:508-11171 GCA_026289955.1 Argiope argentata
AACACTTTTTATGATTCATTTGAGTCAAATTCTGAATGTCTTACCTTCATCTGTTCAAAGCACTTTATATGTTGATGATCTCCAGATCTCCTGTCAAGGCTGTGCCCCTCAGGGGCTCACCTACTATAGGTGAGTACGGGTGTCCCAACCCCGAGGTACCCAGGGATCTTTTCTTTTCCCAAGGGGTCTACTGTCTTTTGTAGACACGGGTGCCGCGCCCCCGGGTTTCTCTAGCGATCCTTCTCTTATTCTAACTTTTTAACTTCCATTTTTATATAAGTTGTAGTGCTATTTCATTTCTATTTATGTTGCCTTTTGTTGGAGTTTTGATTCATATATTAAACCCATGTGTTGGCCGTGCATGGCGACCCGTTAGGGGCAAAATGGGATCCTGGAGTCCCTTTGCGTTCTCTTTGGCCCACGCTGCTCCGTAAGTCGGGCGGCAGGAATGAGCCCGTTTCTGTCAATCGGCCGGTGGTGCGTTTTCTTTGGGAACGAGAAACCACTGCTTGAGGGTTAGGCCTGCAGTCTCTGTAGGTTTATATCCCGGTGCTACCCCTAGGGTAAGTACCGAGGCTGGAGAAAGCCAGAGCCGGCAACTGCCTTCCCTTGTTGGGCTCCATGGTGGGCGGGGGCGTACCGGGATGAACATCATATAAAAATTATGGGTTCCCGCACTTTTGGTCCCGACGGAGACATGCGTCCGTCAACCTCTCCTGCAAAGGAGTACCATGCGAATATTAAATTTTTTGTTATCAGTAGAAAAGACGGGTCCTTTGAAGCCGTATCAGCAATTTTAATACATAAAACAATAAAAGGAAATGTTGGCGAAGTGAAATCCATAAAAAAATGTAAAAACGGCAACCTCTTGGTTGAAATCTCATCGCAAGAACAGGCTACGTCTATAATGAACTTGAAAAATATTGGCAACTATGACGTGATTGTTTCTGCTCACGCTAAACTTAATCAATCAAAAGGTGTAATATCAGAATCAGACCTGCAAAATGATACAGAAGATGACATACTTGAGGAATTGAAGAATCAAAATGTTATTGAAGTAAAAAGAATCAAAATAAAAAGCGATGGGAAACTCATTCCAACAAAACATTTTATTCTTACCTTTAATCTGCCAACTATCCCTAAATCCGTAAAAATAGCGTATTTCAACTGCTCTGTTCGACCTTATATTCCAAATCCTTTGCGCTGCTTTAAGTGCCAAAGGTTTGGTCACACAATTCAGGCTTGCCGTGGTACTCAAACATGTGCGCGATGTTCCGAGACTGGCCATGAGAGTCAAACATGTACAGAATCTCCTACCTGCATAAACTGTAAAAATAATCATCCAGCCTATTCTAAATCTTGTCCTCGATGGCAGCAGGAAAAAGAAATCCAAACAATCAAAACCAAACAAAACATATCTTTTAAAGAGGCCAGAAAAATGGTAATAGAACGTACCCCTAGAATTGGTATATCTTACTCGACAGTAGCGAAAAGAGTGATGGTTTCCGCATCTACACAAACACAACAGCAAACTCATGAACCAGACCCTTTGCCGACATCTATGCCAACTAAATCTGTTTCTGTAAGTCCCAGAAACATATCTACAGTAGACAATAAAAAACAAAATCAATCAAGTCCTTCGAAATTAAACAGCGAACGAAGATCATCCTCTTCCAGCAGTTTAAATCCAACTACATCAAGCATATCAACTGCCAAATCTGATAAAAAGGAACCGCCAAAGAAACTCCCGAAAAACGTAAAAGAAACAAAAGCTATGAGGAAAGCTAGAATACAATTCCAGAAGAAAAACCTAGATGATAAAATAAAAGACTCAATAAAAAAGCGCTCGATATCAAAGCAAGAATTATTAAAACAATCAAAGTATGATGGCGACCATGATGAAAAATTTGATATCAAGATTCATCCATCTGAAGATGATGCAATGTCTACAAGCGGGGAGGAAAGTTCAGTTACTTAAAGCAAAAACACGGCAAATAATATTCTTTGTTGGAATTGCCAAGGTTTTCATTCTCATTTTCAAGATTTAAAAAGTATTTTAAACAAATACCAGCCCGCTTGCCTTGGTTTGCAAGAAACATTTCTTAAACCGGACATATCTGCTAAAATCAAATATTATAACATAGTTAGAAAAGATTACACACAAGGGTCTAGAGCTTCGGGTGGTGTAGCTCTTTTAATTTCCCATGCTTTCCCATTCAGAGAAGTGCCTTTAAATACCGGTATTCAATCAGTGGCGGTTCAGCTTCATATTGGTTCCTTGGTAACAGTTTGTTGTATTTACTTGCCCCCGAAAGAGAACATAGCACAGAATGAATTAAACAATTTAATAAATCAACTTCCTCAACCTTTTATTCTAATGGGAGACTTTAATGGGCACAACCCTATTTGGGGAAGTATAGACTTGAATCTAAAAGGACAGCAAGTAGAAGCTTTGATGGAAGATCATGATCTCTGTTTACTGAATGATAAAACTTATACATTTTTTCATATACCAAGCCGCACGTTCCATACATTAGATCTAGTTTTATGTTCGCCACCTTTAGCCATTAAGTGGGTTTTTAGAGTTTCAGAGGACCTTTTTAATAGTGATCATTTCCCCATTATTTTATCATATAAAGATAATGATGTCATGTATCTTGAAAAACCTAGAAGATACATTTTTAATAAAGCAAACTGGACTGTCTTTTCACAAATGGCTGTTATTACACAAGATATGGTGGAAAATGAAAATATAGACGATGTTGTCCAAGTCTTAACGGACACAATTCTGGCAGCAGCTGATACGGCAATTCCAAAGTCTTCTGGGAAGATTCCAAAACTTTGGAGGCCATGGTGGAACAACGACTGCAAAAATGCTGAGAAGAAACAAGCCAAAGCCTGGAATAAATTTAGACGTTATCCTACTACGGACAATTTTATTGATTTTAAACAAGCTAAAGTATATTCTAGATTAATTAGACGGAAAAGTCAGAGAAATTCGTGGATAACCTTTGTTAATTCTATTAAGGGACAGATTAGCTCTAAGCTTTTATGGGACAAAGTCAGGAAGATGTCTGGCTTCTTTAAAAATGGATTTCCTTTAACATTTTTAGATTCAAATGGACAACTCATTACAGACATTAAGGAAATGGCTAATACACTGGGTGAAGCCTTCTCTAAAGTATCTAGTACAGCAGCTTACCACCAGGATTTTATATCTTATAAATTAGACGAAGAAAAAAAATGTTTAGATTTTAATACAAATTCTAACGAAGAATATAATTCTGACTTCAGTTTTATAGAACTGAAAAGAGCACTTCAAAAATCTCGGGCTACTTCACCTGGACCGGATAATATCCATCTGAATATGATCAATAATCTTAGTGACCCATCTTTAAAAAATATCCTGCGACTATTTAATAAAATCTGGCATAAAAAATGTTTTCCTAACTCATGGAGAAGAGCAATTGTAATTCCGATCGTTAAAACAGGGAAAAATGCCAAAGATCCAAACAATTACAGGCCCATTGCACTTACTTGTTGCTTATGCAAACTTTTGGAGAGAATGGTAAATAGTCGATTAATATATATATTAGAAAGAAAGAAGTGGTTATCTCCTTTTCAGAGCGGTTTTCGTAGTGGCAGGAGTACTTTGGACAACCTCCTACAACTAGAAACAGCAATCAGAGAAGCTTTTGTAAGCAAAAAACATTTAGTTTCGATAATGTTTGACATGGAGAAAGCCTACGATAGAACTTGGAGGTATGGTATATTGCGGGACATATATAGAATCGGTCTTCGTGGGAATTTGCCATTCTTTATTGAAAACTTTTTAAAGACCAGAAACTTTCAGGTTCGTTTGGGCAATATTTTATCTGACCATTTCCTTCAAGACGAAGGCGTTCCTCAGGGGAGCGTCCTGAGCGTAATTTTATTTATCATAAAAATCGATAATATTATAAATACTCTTCCGGCTGGCGTAAATGGCTCATTATACGTTGACGACTTCCAGATATATTGTTCAAGTGAAGACATGGGTTTCATAAGGGAGAAACTTCAAGAAGCGATTAATAATATTTGCAAATGGGGAAAAGTTAATGGTTTTAATATCTCTTCTCATAAATCTGCTGCAATTCACTTTTGCAGAAGACGTGGTTTGCACCCAGATCCAAAACTCAGATTAAATAACCAACTACTTCCTTTTGTATCTGAAATAAAGTTTTTAGGCATATTATTTGATTCCAAACTTACATTTAAACCACACATTGGCTACCTGAGAAGGAAATGCACGCTTTCCATGAATATAATGAAGATACTCTCCAACTTATGGTACGGGGCAGAAAGCGGCTGCTTACTCAAGATCTATAGAGCATTAATACGTTCAAAACTTGATTATGGCAGTGCTGTATATGGATCTGCCGCAAAATCCACTTTACGACCTCTCGATACTATACACAATCAGAGTCTTCGACTATCAATAGGTGCATTTAGAACTTCTCCAGTTTTGAGTTTGTATATCATTTGCAATGAGCCCTCTTTAGAACATCGTCGAAACATGTTAGCTCTTAATTTGTTTTTAAAAATAAAAAGTGATGATTCTCATCCATTACATTATAAAGTCATAAACCCTATCTATAGCTCGTTATTCGCATTGAGATCATCATTCATTCCAACTTTTGGTTTCAGGATCGGGCAAATTCTCAGAGATCTAGATATAACAGACTTCCCAGTTCTTAATAAATCGGACGAAATTCCCCCGTGGAAAAATACAACTATAAGTTTTATTGATACGTTTGAAAAATGGCATAAATCAACAACATTAAATTTGATTTATCAGTCCATGTTTAAGGCTCACAGACAAAATTTTTTTACTTATGAAGCCATTTTTACTGATGGATCCAAGGCTGGTGACCATGTAGGTGCGGCTGTAATGCTTAGGCATGAGATTTTCTCAGAAAGCTTACACGAGTTTTGCACCGTTTTCACATCGGAAATATATGCCATATATAGGGCTTTGATAAAAATAGCAGAAAAGAATTTTAAAAGAAATATTTTGTATACAGACTCCAAAAGCGCAATTGAAGCTCTCAAAAACGTCTCTCCAACAAGTCATCCAATAGTGATTAAATGCATGGAATATTATCTCTACTTGTCAGAAAAAGGCATACAGATTATATTTTGTTGGATTCCTGGACACTCAGGAATTAAGGGAAATGAAATAGTTGATAAGGCTGCAAGAAGTTGTGCAGCGATAATTGAAAATTTTGTTCCTAAAAGTGATGCTTTACAGGCTATCAAAAATCAATTAGAGAAAAAATGGCAAAGTATTTGGGACCAGCAAGACAAAAATAAGCTACATGAAGTTCAACCTTTGGTAAGATCTACAAAAAATATTTTAAGCCGAAGACAAGAAATTCTATTAAATCGTCTTAAAATTGGACATACCAGACTAACGCACAAATATCTTCTATATTCTGAACCAGCACCTACATGCTCCTTTTGTCATTGTCATCTAACCATTAAACATATTCTGGTGCAATGCCCTACTTTTAGTACATTTAGACGAAACCAGTTTGGTGAGAATAATATTGAATTAAAAGACTTGCTGGGAGATAATCCCCACCCAAATTTGTTCTTGTTTTTAAATGACATTGGTATTTCTAAGCTAATTTGAGTTTTTCTTTTTATTTCAGTTTTGTTTTTGAATTAACGGAGTTTTTAAAACATTATGCATTAAGATAAGTCATGTGGTTGGCGCAGCGCGGCCAAATATGGCTTTTGCGCCATTAAACGAAACCAAACCAAACCAAACCAAACCATGGATATCGAACTACTCAGTGTAAAGGCTCAAAATTTTGTACACATACTATTCAAAATATGGGGAAACGGATTTCACGAAAAAAAAAATTAGTTCTTGAAATCACCGATAGGTGGCGCTGCACAACTGGAACTATGATCAAAAGACACAAATAATAATAAAAATTAAAATGTTTATGCGGAATGGAATGCTTCCATGCTTCCTTTTTAATTTTTCTGCCCCTTATGGAAAATAAAAATAGTAAAGAAGCTAGAACTCCCGTTGTAACTGCAATTTCATACTGTAACCAGAAAAATTTGCATAAAGCATGGTTAGAAGCCATGTTAAAAGGTGGGGAATGTCATTCTTATTAGTGATGGCTGTCACGCTGCCAGAACGCGCTTTGCTTGTGAAGTTGTTTTACGAGAATAAAGGAAATGCTCCAGCAGCACTTCGAGAGTTTCGCCGACTTAAGGATTTGCGTAAGGGACCATTGCTTCCACAAGCTCTCAGGAGAATGATCGCTCGATTCGAGGAAACTGGACATCTTGGAGTTCAGCCTGGTCGAGGACGCAAACCGGTTCGTTCAGATGTCGTTGAAGATGTTGCCACCGGTATTGTTGAACAGTCAATGGATAATGTTTTAGGCTGCAGTAGTGCACGTGCAGTGTCACGACACTTGGGTGTTCCCTATAGCACAGTGTGGAACGTACTCAGAAAAATGGTGCATTGTTTCCCGTACAAAATCCGCCCTAATCAACAATTGCTGGCCACAGACAGGGAGATGCGACTGACCTTTGCATTGACATTTCTTGCTAGAGTTGAAGTGGATGCATCGTGGCCGTGGCAGATTCTGTGGAGCGATGAGGCCCATTTCCACCTCAGTGGAACAGTGAACACCCATAACTGTCGCATATGGGACACGACAAACCCCCGTACCTTCCAAGAGATTCCACTCCACTCACCGAAAGTTACAGTCTGGTGTGGATTCACAGCCACATTCATCCTTGGACCGTTCTTTTTCGAAGAGGTTACTTCCAATGGCCTTGAGACATGTACCGTGACGGCCAACAGGTACAAAAGGATGCTCGAAACATTTGTTGTACCCCATTTGCAGCAGCGCCAATGCCTTGACACCATTACTTTTATGCAAGATGGAGCACCTCCACACATTGGACTCCCTGTGCAACAGTTTCTTCGCCAACATTTCACCACTGACAGAATAATCAGTCGCGCGTTTCCGACAACTTGGCCATCTCGTTCACCGGATCTTAATCCGTGTGATTTTTGGCTTTGGGGACACTTAAAAAACCTTGTTTATCGAGAACGTCTGATAACCTTGGCAGATTTGAAAGAGAGTATCAGTCTGCATGTGAGAAGCATCTCAGATGACCAGTTACGATCCGCAGTTGAACAAGCTGTCCACAGACCACATTTTACATCTTCAGGAAGGGAACCATATTGAGCAGCATTCCCTGCATCGATAACGTCCTTGTTTCATGTATGCTTGGTACTTTCAAATAAAATGTGTTTAAAACGTGTTTTTGTGTCTTTTCAGCATACGTCCAGTGGTACAGCGCCACCTATCGGTGATTTCTGGAACTAAATTTTTTTTTCGTGAAATCCGTTTCCCCATTTTTTGAATAGTATGTCCACAAATTTTCAAGCCTTTACACTGAGTAGTTCGATATCCAGGGAGGTCAGAGTAGGGGTGTTTTATTTCTGGCCACCCGGTAGATCGTTATCAACCGTTAAATTTAGAAATGGCAGGAGTGCTGGAGAGCATATTGCCAGATCGACTGAATGGAATGTACGCGTTGGTAAGTGAAAATGTGTTTTTTCATCGGTATTTAAAAGGCATAAATTATGATCATTAAGCAGTTGTTCGATTGTTTGACCTCGAGCATTTGAATTACAGCTACCCCATAAAGTGTTATGACCGTTACAATCTCCCAAAATAATGAACGGGGATGGTAGTTGGGAAATCAAGATGTTCAGGTCTGTTTGATTGACCGTTTCATTAGGAGGTAAGTAGAGACTGCAAATGGTGATTAAAGATTGCATCTGAATACGCATTGCTACTGCTTGCAGGTTAGTGTTTAGAATCACCGGAGTGGATGGAATATTAATTGCCGTAAGAATTGCAACCCCTCCAGAAGCTCTATTATGCATATGGTGCTTGCTAAATATTTGATAATTAGGAATAGTATTTTTATCTGTTTTAAGAAATGTCTCTTGTAGAGCAATACAGGTTGGTTGATATTTATTAATGAGGTCTTTTAGTTCTGAAGACTTGTTCAAAAATCCTCTGCAGTTCCAAGAAATAAATGCCCCTCAGGGGCTCACCTTCTTTAGGTGGGTACGGGTGTCCCAACCCCGAGGTTCCCAGGGATCTTTCCTCCATTTATAGTTTATTCTCCCCTACGCCTCTTTCTGTCTGCTTGATCCTTCTTTCCCTCGACGGCAAGCGAGGGAGCTCTCCATGAGAAGCTGTCGCCACTCTGTTTGCATCTTGCTTCTCATGGACAGCCAAAAACCCCACGTGTTCGCTGTGCGTGGCGACCCATTAGACGGGTGGTACACTGTTGGTCCCCAATGTATCAATCGGCCGGTAGCTGGCAACCTAAGTTGTTAGTCTGCTATGGATCAAGCGAAGGGGTTACTCCTTGGGCTTGGCGTTAAGGGTGGTCACTGTCCCCGGGGGTAACTCCGATCGTATAGGTACTGGCTAGCATCAAGGTAAGCGCCGAGGCTGGGATTGGCCAGAGCCGGTGGCTGCCTTCCCTTGTTGGACTCCGTGGTGGGTGGTGCCGTCGGGCCCGAATCCCCATAAATATCGTATGGGCAAAAAATCATCGGCTCCCTTCAGTGGGCAACAAATTGTTTCAAAAAAGAATTTCCAAAACTCTGTTCAAGAAAAATATTTTGACCATTTCTTCCTCATCAAAAGAATCAGTGATAATAATGAAACCTTTCATTCAGTTTCACCTTTCCTAGTTGAAAAGGCTATCTATAGCACTGTCGGTGAATTATCGTCAATACGTAAACTCCGTTCCGGAGACTTACTAGCCGAGGTTTCTTCTCGAAATCAAGCTAAACAAATTCTTAAGCTAAAAGCTTTAGCAACGATTCCCGTAAATGTATCTGCCCATGCCTCTCTGAACACTTCAAGAGGTGTTATTACTTGCGGAGAGCTTTTTCATACAACAATAGAAGAAATTACAAAGGACTTAAAACCCGAAGGAGTGACGCACGTTCGCCGTATTTCAATAAGGCGAGACGGACAGCTTCTCCCCACAAAACACCTTATTTTAACATTCCAAAGCCCTAAACTACCTGAATGTGTTAAAGCAGGTTATATGAAATTAGCCGTGCGTCCTTATATCCCAAATCCTTTACGGTGTTACCAATGTCAACGTTTTGGACATGCTAAGACTGCCTGCCGCGGGCAAATCACTTGCGCCCGTTGTGCAGAGAAAGGCCATGAAAGCCAGCAGTGTAGCGCACAAGAGAAGTGCGTAAACTGCAATGGGAATCACACGTCCTTTTCTCGAGAATGTCCACGTTGGAAGGTAGAAAAGGAAATAATAACAATTAAAATTAAGGAACACATTTCATATCCTGAGGCCCCTCAGGGGCTCACCTACTATAGGTGAGTACGGGTGTCCCAATCCCGAGGTTCCCAGGGATCTTTACTCCATTTATTGTTTATCCTCCCCTACGCCTCTTTCTGTCTGCTTGATCCTTCTTTCCCTCGACGGCAAGCGAGGGAGCTCTCCATGAGAAGCTGTCGCCGCTCTGTTTGCTTCTTGCTTCTCATGGACAGCCAAAGTCCCCACGTGTTGGCCGTGCGTGGCAACCCATTTGAGAGACGGGTGGTGCACTGTGGTCCCCGGTGTGTCAATCGGCTGGTAACTAGTCACCTGAGTGGCTAGACTGCTAGGGATCAAGCGAAGGGGTTACTCCTTGGGCTTGGCGTTAAGGGTGGTCACTGTCCCCGGGGGTAACTCTGAGCGTATAGGTTCCGGCTAGCACTAAGGTGTATGCCGAGGCTGGAGAAACCAGAGCCGGTAATTGCCTTCCCTTGTTGGGCTCCGTGGTGGGTGGTGCCGTCGGGCCTGAATCTCATACAATATCGCATGGCTCCCCGCAAAAAGGGTCCCTTCAGTGGGCATCACATAGTTCCTAACACTTTTTCTGTAGACCATCATTTTGATCGGTATTATGTTATAAAACGAACTTCTGAAAATGAGACATTTGAAACAGTTTCTCCTTTTTTAGTTCAAAAAGCAATTAATGCCACAATTGGTGATGTAACGACTATTCGCAAGATGCGTTCTGGAGACTTGCTGGTTGAGGTAAATTCTCGAAAGCAAGCCTCCCAAATACAAAAATTAAAGGCTTTAGCAACTATACCAATCAATGTATACGCGCACACATCATTAAATATATCAAAAGGTGTGATTACATGTGGAGAGATTTTTAACCTGCCTGTAGAACTAATTACTGAGGAATTAAAATCTCAAGGCGTAACCCATGTCCGCCGTATTACCATCCGGCGAGACGGAAAAATTATTGAAACTAAACATCATATACTTACTTTCATGTCTCCTGAACTTCCGGACTACATATATGCTGGTTACATTAAGCTTCCTGTAAGATCATATATACCAAATCCACTCAGATGTTTTAAATGCCAGCGCTTTGGGCATTCGAAAGCAAATTGCCGCGGGACCGTCACTTGTGCCCGCTGTGCTGAGAAAGGGCACGAAAGTCAAGAATGCTCCGCAACAGAGAAGTGCGTAAATTGTAAGGGTGTACATACCTCCTTTTCTCGCTTATGCCCACGTTGGAAAATCGAAAAAC
>JAOUZG010006007.1:0-10010 GCA_026289955.1 Argiope argentata
TATATATATAGCCAAATGATATATATATAGCCAAATGACTACACGATGCACTGAAGAATTATATAATTGAGATGTTTCATCAATTTAATTTTTTAAAAAAATCTGTTGCATACATTAATATTAATTAATATTAACATATATCACATATATAAAGTTAAATATAAGCTATCAAAAATGAAAATGTATTATTGGAAAGTATGGATTATTGTTTGAAAGAAATATTTCGAATAAAAATAAAGAGTTGTTCAAATGCTACTAGGAAAATTTGATTACGTTTACTTTCTTTGGAACTGTCGATGAAAACGATTTGACAGAAAGTTGGGAAGTATTGATTTAACTCGAAGATGGATGACTCTTATTTAAAACACTCGAAAATTTCTAAAAGTTGTGGCTTTTCTTTTAAAATTTGTGATTTCCTTGAAGTGCACTACATCAAAGCATAAAAAGAATAAATTTGCAATTCATTCGAAAGTTATTGATGCTATTATAATTAATGTTTAACACAATTCCTAATTGACAGAAATTTTGTTGATATTTACAAGTAATCGTTCAATCAAATATTTCTTTGACAGCTTAGAATTAATAATTATTCAGTTTTTTTTCAAGAATAAATAATGAAAACTTTCATTCAGTAGATATTGATTTTCTCTTATAGAAATAGCAGTTTTATAGCTGATTTTAAATTATGCTAGCTCTTTAATTGAGTAAGATATTAATATTGAGATTTATAATTGAGTAAGATATTAATTGTATTAATTGCTTATCTATTATTATTACTTGTTTTATAAATTAAAAAATCCTGATGACTTTTGACTTTAATAAATAAAAGGTAATAATATTTTACATTTTACTCTAAAATGGATATGTTTTTATATCAGAATATTTTTAATTCCATAGTGCAAGGTTTTTGATATTGACTAGAAGTTCAACTAGCAATGAATAAGATCATAGTCTAAGATAATAGGTAGATAGATAATAAGTCTAAGTTGAAAAGGGAGGAATCCTAAAATATCGATATAATTTGAACAATCATTTAAATCAGATATATTACATAAACTTCAATAAATTTATAAAGTAATTAAAATTATTAGAGAAATCTGAAACATTTACTTTCATCTCCATAGCCAAACTAAATATGTAGTTCACTGCTGTGATAGATGCATTAAGTGAGTTCATTTCGGTTAACTGGAGGACGATTGAATTTATCTCTCACACGCCTTTAGAAAAAAGAAGCAAGTAGAATTATTGAGAGATAATGTAGAAATGTTTAGTGCTTTATCCCCCCCCCTAAATTCTAAAAATTTTCATTTTAGACTTTCAGTATTGCACAATTATACATAAAATTAGGACCAGGATAGCCTGGTTGGTATAGCGTTGGGCTCGTACTCCTTGGGTTACGAATTCGATACTCACAGGCCAAAAGATTCCCAGAGTGTGTGGCGGCTGGTGCTCGTTAAATCTGTTCGTGGTCGCAAAGTCCTCCATGTCGAGAGTAATACCACTCGGGGTACTGAGTCAGATGTGATCGTTCTCTGTTCCAGGTCTAAATTACGATTTGAGATGAGTGAATGAATATGCATGAATGAAGTCCACCCCTTAAAAAAGGGATGCGGCGTGTGTGTAGCAAAGTCGCACTCTTGGCCCTAGATGGCGTTACTTGTAAAACAAGAGACGTATGTCTCCGGCTTAAAATCTGATGATATATCAGCAGGACTTGTTTATGGTAGGCCATAAGTAACAATAACATATATAAAATTGCATAATTTTATTCAATACTTGTAGAGGTACTATATTATACTCAACTTGTAGAGGTACTATATAATAATTACAAGGAATTGTATAACATGGCTAAATATAACGAAAAAAATATTGTATAGTATTTTAAAACTCTAATTTTTGAATTTTTTTAATTTTATGATATAGTATGATTATTATATACTCCTTGACTTTGATAGACAAGAACTCTTAATGATGTTCTGATATTTTATCATGAATGTGGAATTGGAATTAAATTAATAGGAGATTTAATAAATATCGATAAACTAAACAAAAATGGTTTTAGTTAATTTAATTAAATATTTCCAATTAATATGATTTTTTAACTATAATCTGTAAACAGCTGTCGATATATATACAAATGACGTTTTCAATGTTGTAAATTTTAGCAAAGGATTATTTTTCTTTTAAAACTGGATACTCACCGTGCTATCTAATCCGAGAGTAATGAGCATGAGGAAGAAGAGGATGCTCCAAAAGACAGAACCACTCATCGTGGCTACTGCTTCTGGATACACCACAAATACAAGTCCCTGACCTAAAAAACAGAGTTCATTACCAGCATGTCTAAATAGAAGCAATTTCAATTCAAAATGCTTAGATTTTCTATTGCTACATTATCCTTAGTAGCACACAAATATTGTACAATATTGATCAATATTCGCAATATCGTTTAATATTGTGGAACATTGTTTAATATCTTGTAATATCGCACAATATTGTACAATATATGCTACAGTATGTGCTACTTGGGACAAATAAACTAACACAATATTTGAACTTCCTCATTAAGAACGCTCCGCGAATCCTTTTCAAACGTAATACTCTGATAAAAGGTGTGCCCATATAAAATAAAATAAAACTGTAGTAAACTCAAGTACATTCTAACATTATTATTTCTATATTCTATCTCTTTTTTACCCAAGTAGCACACAGATATTGTACAATATTAATCAATATTCGCAATATTGTTTAATATTGTAGAATATTGTTTAATATCACATAATATCGCACAATATTGTACAATATTATGTGCTACCTGGGTATAGGAAGTGCCGTTTACTAAAGCTAAAAAAAATCGATAGCTTTCTGAGAAAAAGATAATTTAACATTTTGTCTTCTACATCACAGTTTAAATACAAGAAGAAGAGAATTTAAAGAAATACTATGTTGGGTTAAGTTAATCTAAGGTTAGTTAAGGTTGGTTAGTTTAAAATCTAAGGTTGAAGAGGGTTTAGTAATATAAATCCATCTTGGGTAGAAAGATGTCTCACTGTGGATTAATCGATCTCTAATATTCCATTGATATTAAATACGCGCATTTATTATATTCATAAATGTATGTTTCTTTGGGAGGGATATCAGTAACAGGAAGATCTATAGTTCAACATCTTTAAGCGATTTTTTTTAACCCAAAATATCTTGGTTCTTTTCATTTTGAAGGGGGGAAAGTTCGCAAAGATATCTCAGGTTCGACGCTGCGAAGGTTAAAAATCAGAATGTGGAAATGAATGCCTTAAAACGAATGAATTCGGTGTTTTTAAAGCACGAAAATGTTTAATTAAGTTTTCTCATAAACTACTAGGTATAAAAACGTGGGTGAAATTTATATCTTAATTATTTTATTTAATAGCATTGCTTTTTAAGCAATTTCTACTACTGATAGCAACATTGCATAGTCTTGTAACTAGGCATATTTAAGATGAAAGAATAATATTTGTTGCTATTGTTTAAAATTTAGCTCACGTAATTGTTTAATCATTTATGTACATTTACTTTTACATTAATTTGTATATCATATTATTAATCATAAAGCACCCTCAATGTAAATCTAATAGAAATTGTTCTGAAAATTTTATAATAACTATAAAATTAATATTAAATAGCATAATAATTCAATATGCAACGTGTAAGCCTGCATAAAATTAGAAGAAATAAAAAAACCCCTGAAATTAAATAAGTCATCAAAAAGTAAATAGAAACGATATTCAAAATATTAACTCTCTAATTTGTGAATAGCATCTCTTCTATCGTCTAATTCTTCTCTTTTACTTAAAAATCAAAAAAAATTATTTGGACATGCAACTAAAAAATTGGTCAGCATTATTATATAATTTTTGCACATGTTTTTATTAATGGAAAATAATTGATGATTCAAGTAATGGAAAATGAATTATCAATTATGAATTTTAAATCAGATGTCAACTAATGAAGTATTTTTGCTCCTACTTAAGTAAGTGAAATAAATTTAAGAAACTTTCTGTAATTTTAAATATGTTGAAACTGTAAATGTACATTTTATATCTGCAAAGCTTTATATACATAAAAAATGTAATTAAAATTTCTTGTTAGAAAAATTGTAAATTAATTATGAAAACCTAAGGGTGAAATACGTTCATAAAATATATTTGGAACAATTTTTTTAAAAAAAATGCATGAAAATGGTGATCTAAGAACAAACAGCATCGCTTACCATCAGTGGCAACGTTGCTGATATCTTTCTTAAGCATGTGGGCCATATATCCCAGGACAGAAAAAATGACAAAGCCAGCGAGAAAACTTGTCAGGCAATTCACCGTACTCGTAAAAATAGCGTCTCTAGAAAATTGGAAGGGGGGAAACTATCATTATATTTATTCTATATTTAAATTTTTAATATAAATTTTTGAGATAATATAAAACTTTCATTATCTTTTATTTTTCTCAAAGAATTTTTTTTTCCCTTATTGAAATCTAAGCTTAAATTTGGAAAAAAAAATCGTTGTAATTAGTAACAATCTGCTGTCTATAGTATCCGAGTTATTTCTGATAGTGTTAATTTTCTAAAAATTATTTTCATAATGTAATTTATATTCTGAATTGCAAATTTTCACTTCAGATTATGCATTAATATTGAAATTAATTGCTTCCCTTATTGAAGTTACTATTCTCTTTGCCAGATTTAATCCCATTGCGTGTATTAGTTTTATTTCTTAGCTAATAGCTGCATTCTAGATAATAAAAATTTAGTGATTGAAATAGTTTTTTACTTTTCAGAGATTTCGATAATTCAAAGTATTAAGACGCAATCAGTAGAGGTTTAACTATTCAAACACGAGCTGTGCGGAAAAATTATTTCTCGGACATTTATTAACAATCCAAAACTTTTAATTGTAATTATATGAACTGAGTTATGGAAATTTATCAGTACAGTTTCTTTTTACGATTTTTTAATTTTATTTTCTTATGTATAAATTATTCAAATGAAAATATTGCTTCGTTAAAAAGATTCGAATCGCATCGTATTTTCGTGTTTCGGATCTTCAGTTCGATAAATATATTTTTAGAATTTTTTTTATTTGTCTATTAATGAACACGATGGATGAAATCTGAAAGGTAGTCTTTAGCAATTATGTAGACTTTTTAAATGAAATTTTGAAAGAAATTCTTGGCTCTTACGTATTAGACCGGCTTCGCCAACAATCGTCAATGGTTTAGTAACTCATTGGCGACGGATTTAAATTTGGCGATAAAGATCAATGGATTACACCATTGCAGGATTATCATGATTCGCCGTTTACCAACTCATTGGCGACAGCTTCAAATTTGTCGATATAGCTGATAATACGTAAGTACCGAAATTCGTTCATAAATTACAGACCAACAGCAAATTTGTCTATCTGTCTGAGTGCCAGAAAACCTCATAAATACCAAACATAAAGAATAAGATGGACAAAATGTGGTATACGGTTTTAACATCTAAAGTGTAGATCTATATAGAAGTTTTGTAACAAATCTATCATTCTACCATTGGTCTATAATTCATATGCAAATAAATGTGGTGACTCATCTACCTAGAACTAATAATATGTTAGTAATTGGTGCATCTGAAATTTTAAATTGTGTTAATCTTTCTAACAAATAAATTAGTTTTAATGCAGGTTTAAAATAATTTTATTTTTTTTTCTTTTTCGTATAAGACATTTTCAAACATAAGTACTTATCTGCTTTTGAATGAATAATATAAACAGAAAGAATTAAGATGTAGATTTTTTTCATTAACTGATAGTCATTAACTTTTGATAATTTTCGAAGGTAAAATAATGTTTGCTTTCTGCATGAAATTATACAAAACCCTTAATAAAGAAGCCTAATACCATTTTGCGGAAATGATTTTTTGATACTTACGCATTAGACTCTCGACACCAATGGTCGCCAACAGTTTATTAACTCAATGGGGATGGATTCAAATTTGGCGATAAACCGTCGACGCTAACGAAACCAACAAAATGGTGGACAAAGTTAAGATTTGAACAATTTTTTTAAATAATGGCGATTTTTTGCCATTATTGGCGGTTTAGCAACTCATTGGCGACGCCTTCAAATTTGGCGATAAAGATCGACGGTCTAATACGTAAGTACCGATTTTTTTTGAACACATAAAGAGGGATTTTTATTTTAAGCACCTTTCATTCTCATGTATTCTCCTCAGATTTAAATTGATATTTTTAAAACTCAACTATCGAAACGGCCCAATTAGCTTTCTAAAGATTTGTTATCTCACTCAAGGAACTCAAATTTTTACCTGTAACAGTTATTATGGAATTTGTTGTAACTTGAAAGAGCCAGAAGCGTACCAAATCCTGGCCCTAGTGAAAAGAAAATCTGTGTTGCAGCATCAATCCATACCTGAAGACATGCATAAAAATACAAATTATAAACGTGGTAAAAAATGAGAAACATTAAAATAGAACAAATAGAGAATTCACAATCAAGGTTTTATGTAACGATTATTCATATGTAAAATATGAAAATAAAATGAGAATGTTATATTCTTTAATTAATTATTCCACAACAAATTAAATATTTAATAAAATTCGATTTTATTTCTGCATTATTTCAAGAACATTTTCATATATTGAATATATAAGTTCCATTGATTATATTTATCAACATTTAAGTCCTTTAGACAAATTCCCATGTTCATGATTCTGCCATGTTGTCAACATTAAAGTCTAATTATTTTAATTATCTAAATGTTACTTAACTTTTTTTAAATAGTTAACGCTAGTAAAAACATAAATGTATGTGTGTCTCATTTATTTACTAAGTTTATCAGTGTTCAATTTATTCACTTTGCAAATTATACAGATACTAAAAAGAATTCTTCTTCTTTAGGCCCCAATAAAAGGGGAAAAAATCACGTCATTAAATAATTGATAAAATACTGAAAACTATTTCAGTTTCAAGTCAATAAAGTAATCAATTCTTAAAAATTGGACAAAAATTTGAAAAAATAATTGGGAAAATTCAGAGAAATTTTACGCTTTTATTAAATTCGTATCATAAAAAAAGACAGTTTTTAAACAATTTGAAATGGTTTAGATTTATTTTTGTGAAATATTTTTGTAAATTATCGCAAAAAACAGTAAAATTTTATTTAATTTTTATTTTATTCAAATGATACTTAAATTTCGAAAAAAAAATCGGTTCAACACGTACATTTTTACTCTTTAATGTGCCCCATTTGGTAACTGTTAACGATCAATGTCAGACCATTTGACTTAGAAACAGAATGAAACAAATATTCTTTGGGGAGTAAGAATGTAGAATTCCCAAAAAAGTTTTTATTCCCTTAAAATTTCAATACATTAAAAATAAAATGAGACTTTAGTTTCCATCGCTACAACTTCTGAAAACTTACTGCGCAAAACCGATTTTTATATCATTTTAAAATTTAAAAAAATATTTTTTAATAATACCGGGTTTTTTTCCTCCCGAAATTTTATAATTTTAACTTTGCATATAACTGTAGCTAGTGAAGGTCGCGGTACGAACCTGCGACGTTTGGGCCAGTAGCCGAGTATCATCCCGATCGAGCAAAGGGAGCCTTCAGCTTGAAGGATATTATTTGACTTAACGATTTTGGAAGTGTCAAGCGTATGGGGAGCATGCGAGTTTGTTGGTGCGTCAAGTTAGCAACAGCTTTGGTGTGTCGAGTAAGCAACGGCTTTTTGGTGCGTCGAGTAAGAGACGGCTTTGTTGGCTGGTAGATGGCGCCATGAGTCTGCGGAAGGTTGCTTTGTCAAGGTCACCAATGTAGCAAGTGAAGGTCGCGGTACGAACCTGCGACGCTTGAGTCTGTAGCCGAGAATCATACCGATCGAGAAAAAGGGACCCTTCAGCTCGAAGGATATTATTTGGCTTATAAGGTTGACGCTACATAACATTCCTTTAAACTTTTGCATAATTTTCACCATTACTGGAAAATTCAAGTTTTTACATTGTTTATACATGTAGGTAATGTTCTTCTATTATTAAAAGCTAAAGAATAAAGATTCGGGTCATCATTTTCGCTGATAAGTTGACAAATAAAAAAAATGAACTTGCAGTATTGAGAAAGACAATGCACAGTTAGAAGAGAGGCTATTGGAACAGCTAATGTGATGTCATGGGATTCGATCCTATTAGGTAAGTGCTATCATATAATGAATAGAATGGGTTCGAGAAGAATAAAAAGCATATCACAAATTGCTACTTAAAAATACTTTGTTGAGGAAAGTATAAACAGGGTTAAGGAAAAGGTATTTAGTTGAAATTAAACGCTATAAATACTCAAAGCGAAACCGCTAATGACCTAAGAAGCTAGTATTTCTACAAAATACAATACTTATTTCATTAAAAAAAATTTGAAAATCAAAGTTACTTAATTTTTGTCATATTGATTTAGTTTCAAAAAATGGAAGTATTCGTCATTAACATCCGAAATTGTGCCAAACTTTGGTATGCTTGCAACAGATATTCCACTAACTTTTAATTTAAAAACAAACAGTATTAAACACTCAAAAGTATTGTATTAACTTACGTCACTTTCAAGGAGTTTTTCCCATTTCGGATATAAGTAATATTTTATGCCATCGAGAGATCCTTCCAGAGTAACTCCTCGGCATAAAAGGATAAACAGCACTGCATAAGGCATGGTGGCTGTGAACCACACGACCTGAAAAAAAATAGGTTGCTAATTAATTTTTATAAATAGTAAATCATAGACAAATTTAAAATACATAAGATTGTGTGAAACTATTGGACTCCACTGATTCCTAATCGATAATCAGTTATCCTTTTTACCATATTTTTTTTAGAATGAATGAACTTTTCTTCGATCATTTTAAACTAAAGTACCAGATATAAAGAAATTAACCTCCATTTTATATGCAAAGAATAATTAAAGGTCGTATCAATGATCAGCTCATTTTCTGCAACTTTTAAGACTCACAAAATGTCTCATTTTGGTGGTAGGAAACTATTAAAAATGAATTGGATTATTTATCCTATGAAGCAAGTTGTAAAATTTATTATTAAGACCTACTAAAACGATATTAAAAAAAAGTTGTCTTAGTAGGCCTCATGGTCTTCGTCATATCATATTTATCATCATCATATAGGATTGTTCTTCCGCGTATAAGAAGAAATGAATCTACTACTAAATCATCGTATGACAACCTCTTTCAATCCGATGATACGACCTCTTTCAAACTCTGACAGTTGCTCGCATCGAGCACGAAACCTGCGGCGAGGAATTTTTTAAGTTGTTAAAAGTTAATTTCAATCATAATCAAACTGAAAGTTTTAACAACCGTTGAAAAACTGCTCCTTATATACATTTGCTGGATGCGCAGTTCCAATGCACTGGAGATCAAACTATTCATTCATCGGACACCAAAATGTAATAATTTGCATATCTGGCCAAAACAGTCATGCATACGAAATTTCAAAGCAATCGGACGATTGTTTCTTGGTGCATCGATTTTTTGTTTGTTTGTTATAGAGTGTATCTTGCTTAAGAATTCTCACAGACGTTTCAAAAATTGCCTGTGACAGGGTACATTGGATGTTTAATATCAAAACGTCTGATATAGATGAACATTCCATAGCAGATTTTATTCCTAAATCCTCTTTGTACTTCCATTCAAATTCCTGGCGTCCTGGGTTAGGGGCAGCGCAGTTTCCCGAAATCAGGGCATGCCGGGTTCGGGCATAGTTGTTCTATGTTTATCTGTAAGGTGTGTCCCCCTGTAAAAATGGACTGCGCTAACGAATATGATGAGTGAGTAGCAAAAAGTCGTCGTCTTGGCCTTAGATGGTGCTATTACAAAACAAGAGAGCTGATTAGGCTTTGAATCGCTGACCACCTCAGTGAGCTTGTCCATGGCAAGTGCCACAAGAAACAACAATTCAAACAACTTTTTTTTCTC
>JAOUZG010006015.1:0-21506 GCA_026289955.1 Argiope argentata
ATAAATAACATGTCAGTTTTGATTTTTTTTCCTTACAAACCAAATGCAATTGCAAAATTTCTTTAAACGAACAGATTATTTATTTTTCTATACAGGTTACTTACATTTTGTATTTAAGAAATTACATCTACTTTTGTTATTGCTCAACTGGTTTAAGCTATGCATCTCAGATTTTTGCAACTTCTTTCATTGGTATTGGCTCTTATTCAAGGTATCACCAAAATTCTCGAATGTTCCAAGTTCTTCCCTTTTATCTCTAAAATCACAAAATCGTCTCCAAGGCCGGGAATATTAATCCTGCTTCCATTTAGCATTCGTTATGATCCTCTATATAGTTCTCTTTCCATGAAAATCATTGCGCAGGGAAGTAATAAAATAAGTTTTAACAATAACTTTAAAAAGTACCCGTGAGAGTGTCATGAAATAAACAAAGCACGTTAGATAGTGTTAAAAACTGCTCTATTCCATCTAAAATCAGAAAACAGGATTTAAAAAAATCAGGATCAAAGTCCACACAAAGACAGTCCTATAAATCAATAATACATGCAAACGAAAACTCATTAGGAATCAATCACAACAAAGCACTTGAAGAACATTTAGGGATTTCATTCCTCGATCAATAAGGCCAAAAAAAAACATGCTCGACTTTTTTTTTACATGGTTCTGAAGTATACTTTTGGGAAGCCATGTAGGAAAGTTACTACGTACGCATTCATTTTCTACTCTTTTGCATTCAAAATTTTATTTCTTTCTGTAGTTTAGAAGGAAATTATAATAAAAATGAGTAATTTGTAAATAAGAACCGAACAAGAGTTCGGTCATATCGCCGACTCCCCAACCTGCCCGAAGACATGAACAAATAATGATGACTGCAGGAATAGCAACACTTCATGGGCCACGGTTCAACCCTTTTGTAAGAAATTACGTCCTGTCATCAACGGGAAGAACAGTGATGGGATATCTCGTTCATTTGAAAGATTCGGTTCAAAACAGTTCGTTCACTAATTTAACCCGTTCATTTCAGACCATTCCTGAACGACTTATTCACTCTTCATAAGAAAGAATCGGTTCCTTTGTTCACGAACGAATAAATTAGGCTCTTTAATTAGAGAGTGAACGACTTTATTGCTTCCGTTCTGACATACTACGTTACTAGCATCTTTGTATAAGCATGCATATTTACATTCTAATCATAGTAATTATGTATACGTATTTTCTACTCATAGTATTTCTTTTTATTTTTTATAACGATGCATAGTTTTAACTAAAAAATTCTTAGAAATTGAATTTAAATACTTATTTATTAAATATTAATATTTATTTTTGTACATGCACAACATTTTCAATTGTAAAATTGTCTTTTTAAATTTAACAAAAACACAGAAATGATTATAAAAACGAAAAAAAAAAATAATTAAAATCAATTTTCCGAAAGTACACACCGACTTGTGGGGAACTCCATGTTGGATTTGGCCCAAAATGTGACAGATTTTTATGATATATATATATTAAATATGTGTACCAAATTTTAACTAGTTAGCTCTCTTCGTTTTGTAGCTACCATACTAATTTATATTTGAAACAGTCAGACAGTTTTCCTATACATCGATGCTGCAGAAAATTTGATCGAAATTTACAAGTTTGGTTTGAAGACCGTATACTAAATTTTACCCATCTAGATCAAAGGGTTTTTGCATTATTTTTGTCTCAGACATGCTGCGAAAATTTGTTTTCGAATTGAAAAAAGTAGGAAACGCGGACACTCGTTAAAATCTCGAGTTCGAATTTTTTGAAGCCTGTAACATTTTCTCTAAATTTTGTAAACGAGAAAGTAAAAATGCCAATTGAAGCATTTTTTTTTTAAAAAGTTTTTCTTGAAGCCAGAGCGTGGCAGTATATCGCATTGTTTTAAAATTCAACAAAACTTATCGTATGAAGACTTTTTTAAACTAATAAATAATAATAAATACGGAAAAAAAGTAAAACAAAAGAAAATCTACGATCGCAAATTTTAAGTGATCTTCTGAGAACATTATTTTTTTTAAATAATTAGTTGCCTTAATTAATTTAAAAAAAGCCAGTTAAGCCAGTTTGAAACAGTCACGAGACTTTCTCTAATATTTATATAGGTTTATGTTATATAATAATAATAATTTTTAAAACTTTGTTTGTCAGCAGGGAAAATTGAAAATTAAAGTTTTGGACCTCGGCCGATTTTGAGATGAAAAAACAGCTACGATGTCATAGTTCTTTGTCAGCCTTTTGAAAACGCATCTGTTGTCAAATAAGCACTCATAATAATAAAAGCGATATTGGTAAAAGCAGGTAAAAATATATTTTGCCCATATATTTTGGAGACATGAAAACATTTTTAAAAAGAAACAACATGTTTTCACATGATAATAAAGTATTCATCCACCTCAAAAAATGGGCATTTAATCAATAAACGGAATACATAATAATTAGACATGGCATACATAACTCCAGCATAAAACGAAACCACAGTTTTATTAATAATTAAATTATTAAATTACTGAACAAATTTCTAAAGAAAAAAAAAACATAGTTTCAAATGCATCTTTTTCTCACATTGACTGTAATAATTGCTGCACATTTCACTTCTTTACCAATTTGCATTAAAAAATGACTTCGGCTAACTTTTTGTGTCTTAGCCGAATTCTTTGATCTGTCAAACAGTTTCCCATTTTCGAGAAAATTCTTTCGTATGGGACTGAAGTGGCTTGTTTACATAATCCTCGTTCTGTTAAGTTGTATAACCTCGGAAATCTTAAATTATTGATTGCCCAGTATTTCAATGGATCTTCTTGAAGAGCTAAGTATTTATATATTTTAAAATATGAATCAACTTTCGGATATTGCTGCCGAATAAGTTTTTTCATGTTTTACGCTGTCGCGAGTGAATGTCGCGGTATGAACCGGCGACGCTAGGGCCGATAGCCGCGTGACATAGCCACTACACCAAAAGTCGACTTCAGTATCGTATATGTTATCTGGTTTATAAGGCTAGCTTCACAGTACTCCCCCACCAGTGAGTCGGACGAGAGACGAACGATTTTGAAAGAGCCAAGCATTATGGCGAGCGTGCGAGTTCGTTGGTGCGTCGAGTTAACAACGGCTTTGATGCGTCGAATTAGCGACGGCTTTGATGCGTCGAATTAGCGACGGCTTTGTTTGCCCGTAGATGGCGCCACGGCAGATCAGAAAGGGTGCGTGTTCAAATCACGTCCGGGGCACCAATGTCGCGAGTGAAGGACGTGGTACGAGCCTGAGACGCTAGGGCCGGTAGTCGCGTAACATAGCCACTACACCAAAAGTCGACTTCAGTATCGTAGATGTTATCTGGCTTATAAGGCTAGCGCCACAACGCTTTCTCTGAAATCCTCCCGAAGAGTTACGAGGTATTTGCGTCGTTGAACTGGCTTATTATTATCTTTTTTTCTTCTTCCACTTCTTTTTTATTCCTTTCTGTGAAATTAAAATCGGCTATTTTTGTTTCCACTGCAGTTTTCATTGAGGTAAATTTTTCTGGCGGGAATCCCTTTCTCTTGAATCTATGGTCCAAAATGCACTCTGAGAAATAAGTTCATTGCTCTCTAGAGCAAAGAATCTTTTGTGAATCTCATTTGAAAATTTGGAACATTTTTTTCTTTTGTTCCTACATGTTTGTTCCAACAAAGGATTCCCATGTTTTGAAAGAAATTTCTCCAACACAGTCCTTTTCAAAGCTGAAACCGTTTTTCATAGCTTATTTCTTCCTTAACAGCATTAAACACTACCTAAGAATTTATTAAGTAATAAACGATATGCCGTTCCGCAGGATTTAATTTAAATTCTTCCAACAGCTGTAATAATTCAACTGTCGAAAGAGGCGACTCCTTATTTTTTTAAAGCGCGCAAATGTGGAGTTCCAGCGTGTTGTAACATCTTGTTTCAGTTTCAATTTTGGCCATTTCATCTGATCTTGAATTTTGTGAATAGATGCAAGCATACTGGAACTTCTTTTAAATTGCTCCACTATTCTTCCGACTCTTTCCAACACAAATTTTATTTCTTCCAATCCTTTTTCACTACAAGGGCTGGGAGAAGGAACATAACAAGTCAAATTTCTAATCGCACCCTCTTGCACTCCGACGACGATGCTCATTACAATAGCAATGATTTTATTAGTTATTTCCCATGCACTTGCGGTTCTTTTTATTTATTTGCTAAATTCTATGGATGTATGGTTTGCATCCCTTCTGGAAGAGTCAAACAAAAATGTTTTTAACTCAGTGGTAGAATCAATAAAATGGGCTGTCACAGCGAAAAAACTTTCATTGTTGATGGAAGTCCAACTATCCATGGTTAAACAGACAGCTGGAGCCAATTTAACTTTTTCTTTCTTCTTTTGAATCAATTTGGCATAACGGATTTGTAATATAGCGTTGGATAATGCGTAGATGGGCACGTGAAAAATCTCGAAGGAAATTTGGCTGGATTCTACATCATTTGGCGATTTTTCGCTTTAAAATTGCTATAAGAAAATTGGCGGAATTCTACATTATTTGGCCATTTACCGCTTGCTCCTTGGCTAATTGAAAAGTATAGTTTTCCTTGTTGGTAGCTTATAATTTCAGCATAACATTTGTATTTTTTTTTAATTCTGTGTAACCTTATTGATGGTAGCATTCTTTAACCATCATTTTTGGTAACTGTTCATCCATTTGCTTATTTTTTTCCATCGTCAATGGTTTTGTAATCTGTAAAAAAATCTTTTCTATCCACGTTGGGCCTGCAAATTCCTTTCGTATTTACTGAAAAAGATGCTGAAGGACTATCTCTAGATGCTGAAGGAAGCGGGTATGCCACATTTACTGTTGTATTTTCTTCTGAAACAGAAATGCTGTCAGTAGATACATTGAAATTTTGCCATTTCACATCTAGTGGTATGATTACATGCTCTGTCTTCATGTGAAGAAGCAAATTAGCAGAAGAACCTCCAAAATAGCTAACTAAATTGCCACAATATTTACGCTTTGCTTTTTTTCATCTTGACAACTTTCTTCATAACGTTTCTACATAGGACTGGTTGGATTCTCTTGAAGATTTCATTCTGTTTAAATACAAATACAAATATATATTATAGATAAAACAGTTTAAAAATGATATTCATCGAGCCTAGATGTGATTTGTAACCCTAAGTAATGGAAGTTGAAATATTAATAGATTTCCAAATGAAGTATATTTCCTTTGTACGAAAGAAAATCAAAAAGTCTATTTTTTAAAGACAAAATACGGCTGTGAATACAAAGCGAAAATATACATTCCCAACAGTGAACGTTCCTCGAACCGTACCAGCCGTATCTGCCTTTTGCTCCGATCAGTGGCGCTGCTATCGGTCATTTTAGATGGCGGTTGTTCCTTCAGACATCCAAAGCTATGAGCAGCGAAGTGTTATTCGTTTTCTATGGGGAAAGAGACAAAAGCCCATAGTAATTCACAGGGAAATGCACCCCAGGTGGGAAAAAGAGTATCTTTGAGAAATGTTCAATGGTGGTATCGTGAGTTTCAAAAAATGAGTTCAAAAGACTTGCATGAGAATGAGCATTCACTGGGAGAAGTTGAAACATCCACCTTACAGTCCAGAAATTGCACCTAGTGATTTTCACGTTTTCGGTCCACTGAGGAAGTTTCTGGCAGGACAGAGATTCACATGGGACGAAGAAGCTAACACAGTACAACGGTGGTTCCACAGGCAGCCGGAAGAATTCTATCACAGGGGGATCTCTAATTTAGTGCTGCGAAGGGACAAATGTCTGAACTGGTGAGGTGACTATGTGAAGAAATGATGTAAGGCACGTAGTGCACTACATATTTTTGTAAATATCTGTATCTACTTGCTTTTGGCGAATAAAAAAAAGGCGTAAAGACTTTTTGATATGCCCTTGTATCAACAGCGAGAACTAAAAGAAAAACTAAAATAGAGCGGTGACAAATGCTTTGGATATCAATTAGTTTGAAAATCAACATTTCAAGGAATAGATACGATTCTTTTAATTCTTTTTTGAGCCGTCAAAATGTGATGAATAAGCGGAAGAAATATCTTTTTTTTAATAGATAAAAATATTTAATTCATTTAATTTGGCATATAATATTTTAAACACCAGCATTACCTGAATTATAAATGGTATACAGCTAGAAAGAAAGATGAAAGAGCACGAAAACTATTTCACATGTCAATTTAAAAATTGAAAGGGCAACTTACATATTTTCTAATAGTAGTTATACTATAGTATATGTCTTGACTAAAATAAAGTCATAAAAAGGAATTAAAAATTTATTGAATTTTTACTATGTATATTTTTTCTTAATAATGTTATTGCGTTCGGAACTGTAGAACAATTAATTTTTATAAAAATAATTGAAAATAAAGAAATATTAAAGAAATTAAGAATTGAAATCTGCCATGCATATTTCAATGTATCATGTCAGAACATTATTTCTTGAATGGTCAATCATTGAAAGCGTTTTACTTAATTAAACAATCTAATCTACTTTTAAAAAGATTTTTACTAATCTATGAAGAAAGCATCCCAACAAAAAAAGTGGAAGAATTTGTAAACGTATGGATTAATATAACAATTAAAACTATTTGTTAAAAAGATTTTTATTCAAGTTTGAAGAATGGTTTCATTAAATTAAAAAAGCTGAAAAAATACTCTCAACAAAAAGGGGTATATTGGAGATTAAAAAGGTCGTTATTTCAAAATTGCAGCCATTTACCAATAATTTTTAGTCTTCTAAGGATTATTTTTGAGAAAGTTAAAATTTCAGTTCCTTGCCCACGCATTTTTGTTGACGACAAAAACTTCATCCCATTGAACCCTCATTGAAGCACCACGTGCACTTGCAAGTGAAATTATATTTTTTATTCACTTTAATTGTTTCATTGAATGAGTCACTTTAGTATCGCAAACGATCCAAAAAAATTTGTCTCGCATTCATTGTTAAAAAAAATATCCCATTTCCTATTTATTTCATTTCATGTAATTACGTGCTCACAATCATATTTTTCCAGGTTTTATTTGCTGTTGTAATTAACTTATTTTCATAAATCAGAGCTTTTGTAAATGCAATGGCAACATATTATTAAAAGCTGCTTTTTTTGAGGCTCGTGCAGATAAAATTTTTATTTTTTACCTATAGATTTATATTGATGCCAAAAACCTTATCCCAAAAACAACATGTTTTGAAATGATAAAAAAAGGCACAGATAGAAAAAATACTGTAATTGTTACAAACATATCTACAATATTAAATGATAGTATGTAAAATATACATACATCATATCATAATTCAAATAGCAGTATGTAATTTTAAAATTAGGCTACGATGTTGCGAGTAATAATTGGAATATTAATATTCTTTGGACACTTTACCTATTTCAGATTAGAAAGACACGTGACCCGCAAAGTCAATAATAAGTTGATGCTGGAGAAAGCTTATTTTTCTTTTCAACATAAATCGACGCAGAAAAACTTTAAATTAATTTGAAAAATAATTTATTTAAATTTGATGAAAAATAAAAGCTTAAGTTTAGCAGATAAATTCCAGCTATTATCTTAAAAAAAATTGAAAAAAAAAACCCGACATTTGAGTAAAGCTTTCGACATAAAATTTTAAAATGCAAGCTTCGAAATTAATTGAAACGCCATTACAACAACAAGTGTGCTATATCCCATGGAAGTAAGTATAAAAAATTCATTAGAGACCGCATACATAAAAAAAACATTTCCATTTATAAGTAGAAATTTTTATCATTGTTTAAAAACAATTAATGTGATTTCGAATTTAATGTTAAGCGAAAGAATTTATTTTTTTCTTCAAGCAATTATGCTATTCCCTTATGCATATCGCTTTGTGAAATATCTATTAAAAAACAATTTTTCTCTTTATTTTGGTTGGTTTTATTTTAATAATGTTGTTTAAATTGATCAGTAAGGAAAATATAAAAAGTATTTTTCAAAAATTGCTCCAACGTTCTTTCTTTTTATCGAAATATCGAAATTGTTTAATATTGTTACGAAATTTTTTTCGCACAAGGACGATGCAATGCATATTTTATTGTCTAGGAAAAATATTCGCAACACAAGTTACTAATTCACAATGTATTAACTCTATTTAACTCACTAATTTCTGGTAACAGCAAAGCTATAGAGTACAAGCTAACGAGAGAAAACACGCTCTCTCAAGCTAAGTTAACCAAAGTAGCTTGTTGTCCAAACTGATTTGATTCCCCTTCTTAAGCCACGCCTTTCTAAATAGCATCCTATTAAAGTGGCCGGGGTAACTGCGGAAAACTGTCGCTCGTTCCAGCCAACTCTGGAAATTTCTCTAATATTCTTTAAGAACAAATCTTCATTTCTTAGCTTCTATTACACATTTTAGAGTGTAACAAAATGCCTTAGCTACCTCATTGCGTGGTCAACTCAAATACATCACCAAATTAGTCAAATATGGCGATCTTCTGTTGTAAATACCCTTTGAACTGTCGCTATTCCATTACAATTAATTTTATACGATTAAAATATTTACAAATATTTACTCAAAAATTCATACATATTTACAATATTTACAGCTAATTTACTCAAAAGTAATGACATTATCCATTATTTTTATTTACAAAAATAAATAAATAAAAGATTAAAAATTGGTTGTAAATTAATTTTGTAAGTTTACCTGTAAGTGCTTTGTAATATCGATAATTCAACAAATGATGAGTGGATATTAGCAATTCAACTTTGGTTATAACTTGTTGCTTGAATCAGCACAGAAATGATCTATGGATTAAAAACAAATTACAAATGCTAAAACATGTAAATGAACAATTAAATAGAAGTACATCCATTGACTAAATTAAAAACTAGACTACGTAGTATTATTATATTGAATTTCAGATTCGTTCATTTATTATTATATTGCCTTTCAGATTCTTTCATTTATTATTATATTGCATTTCAGATTTTATCATTTATTATTATATGACATTTCAGATCCGATCTTTAAATAAAGTTAGATATGCATGTACACTGAAGAACCAGAAGAACTGGTATAACAAGTAGCATGAAAATAATCAGATGTTCAATCAATTAACGTAACGTGGTGTGGTCGACAGTGCGTATATAAGACAACAGGTGTCTGAGGAGGCTGTTACATCTACTCTTGAAGTTTGATGGAAAGTTATCAAGATTTAAGTTATTTTTAAAGGTGACTAATCGACGTAAAAAATCTTCCAAATGCTTCATAAGCGTCATAACTATGCGATTATTGCACTTAAAGACTTATAAAGCGCGTGCAAATTTTTTTACTTCTTTGCCTGTATTTCTTATACATCACTCTCTTACACTCTCGTCATTGTGATGTACTATCAATGTTATCTGGTGGTTTTCTATAATTTGCATGCGATTTTAGAAGATGCTTGCAGCCATTTTACGGACGATATATGTAGAGTTCGATTTCCACGTGACTTAGAATTATCCTTAATTTATGAACATGAGTAATTATTTCCTTTGTATTATTGCGAGAGTACAGACTGACCGTTTGACATTTAATTCAAAATTCGAAACAAATATATCTTTAAATGCTAAAATTATGCACCAAATTTAACCTACCTAGCCCTTTGCGGTTTGTATGAATCAATTTCACTTACTTTCAAACAACCAGAAACATTTCTCACCAATAGATTTCATGCAAAACTTGATTTAAATCCACAAATTTGGTTTACGTTCATGAACCAAATTTGACCGTCTTGATCAATGAGTGTCTGAGTTATCGTTTTCCCAACAGAACAGAGAGGTAAAAAGACTGACAGAGACACATCATGCCAAAATTATCGTTTTCATAATCAGGGATATTTAAAATATGAGAATTCGTCAAAATTTTGATGTAATATTTTGACAATTTTCTCTGCATTTGTATACGAGGAAGTTAAAATGACATAAAAAAAGAATGAATTTAGCAAGTGAGTCCTTCAGTCGTCAAGATTTTACGGACAAGTTCGCCATTATTTATATTGTAAGGAAGTCGCCACTTTGTCTCCTGCTGGAAGAGACACATGATCGAACAATGATAATCCCATCCAGCGGTGAGGCTATTCAGCCTTTGTTACCCATTGTGTTTCTCCCGTTCTTAGAATCCGAGAAGGACAGATAAGGGACCTCACATGTTTTCGGCTCATTAAAGCAGTGGACCGGGTCGAAATACCAGACGGGACTAATTCGTCTGTGGACCACCCCACTGGGCCCGATAATGAACAGATGCGGTTTACGACCATTGAAGAAATTAGTGTTTCCTGGAACCCATTAAAGAAAGAATCCAGGGGCAATCTAAAGGGCGGATGTCTCAGAAAATCTTCCCACGATGGTGGCGCGAGTGGAAGTAGAATGATTGGACAACCGGCATCTCCAGCGACCGAATATCAGCCTGAGAGGTGGAGCTTCGCGACCGTTAAAAAGGGGTTCAAGAAGCCGAGAGGAAAAGAAGAAAGAGGAAAGAGAGAAAGAGAGGAGGAGAGGAGGAGAAGGAAAGAGAAGGAAGCTGATCTGGGACAGGCTGATCTGGAGGAGCTGTGAGACGAGCTGTGAGGAGTGCTGATGTGAAGAGATACCAGGTGATCTCAAGTTTGTTACAAGATCCACCGGAAGAAATCCGTAGATCTCTGGAGCTACAGGCAGTAGCTGAATACGCAGACAGTTTGTGAGTTCCCGGCCTAGTTGTCGAACAGACAATCCTTTGTAAATATTCCTGTATATAATCTAGATGACGTGTTTTTTGAGTGTTAAGCTGTAAATAAAGCCTCTGTATATAATACGCTACAATTTCATTTGACCCGCCCGTGGTCAAGTCTTTACAATATCAATGCCAACAAAGGAAATGCCAGTCTCTATTACACAATTAACTGGCCTGGAGATAAGAAGCTGGCAGCAAGAATGTGTGATCAGGGATATAATGGAACTTTCATTACAAGATTAATAACCCAAGAAGTAGCCTTAGATTATTCCGGATTACTCTGACGCTTATTTCTTTTAGTAATTTCTCCCCCCCCCCCATAATTGCATCATTTTGTCTTTCCTATTCTCTTAGCTTGAATATAGGACAAGTAAAACTCTTTATCTTAGGAATATTCCTGAGATGAAAACTTTTTTTTTCTCAAAATGACGACAAAGTAATAAAATTAACTTTTTGATTTTATTTGCCTGTTCTGTTTGCTTAATTTTTCAGAATTAATACTTTCTTTTCCATTAATATATTTAATTAGTAATTAAAATTAATTAGAACAATCAACTGAAATATTTTCTAATTTGGAATTCCACTTTTGAAATCAATCTTTGCAACCGCCGATAAAAGAAACGGAATGCGGTCTTCTTTATTTCACCATTTGTTGTTTTTAAAATAAAATGTTTTGTCTATCTGCTGGAATTTAATTAAAAACCATAAAACTTGTAATCGATCGCCCCGATGCAAAAAGAAACTAGAACAGTTCATTTATTGTCTTAAATGTGTTTTTTTTTGTATTATAAGAATAATTTGTTTTTAATTCGGGTTAGAAAATTGATAAGAACGAAATGGCAACATGACGAATAATGAAAGAATGAATATAATTAATTTAAAAGCAATTAATTATTTTGGAATAAATTACTAATTTTTCGCTCTTAAAATTGGTAGTTCATTAAGCATTATTATTTTTAATTCATTTTAACTATTATGAACTGGAAAAGATTAAAAAGCATCATTTTGTTTTCCATAATTGAAAAATTAAAAAATAAATAGGTAATTCAAGAATTACAAATTTACATCATTAATAATAAAATACATTTCATTATTCAAGTTATTTTAAAAAAACTTTTCTAGTATGTATCTGTTAGTCTTTATTCGAAATGCTTCATATAGAGAATCAGGAATACATGGTGATTAACCAAGACTAAAAAAAAAATAGCACGACAAATAATAAGAAATAAACAAATTGTTTTGTGTAAAAATGTATTATTGGCTTTACACAAATGACGTTCCATTTCACACAAAAAATTTCATTTTAGAATTACAAAAACCTTGAAATAACTACGAATTACAACTAAATTAATTAAAAATTATGAATGGATTAAAAATGAAACAGTTATCGGAATTTTCAAATATTCTTGATGAAAACGATTTTTTTATCAGCAATTCAGAAATCGTACTTAAAATATCATTAATATTGTTTGCTAAAAATTATTAGTTTGGCAAGAAATAATTCTAAATTGCTTCATTTAATTTTCATGCCTTAAATATTTCCAATTCAAAACTGTTGATTAATTTTTTTTAATCTAATGGAATAAATTAAAAGTATTTTTAAACTGTTCACTTTTTTTGTTTCTATCGCAGTGACATATTTCTCAGTAATTGCTTTGTTTTCAGAAAATAAATAACAGTATACTGACATTTACGGTGCTGATATTTATTATACAGAGATGTCATAAATTACAATTGTTTGTTGAGCTTTTAGCACCAAAGACTATTTTTTCTTTTTGAATTTCTGAAGCTAATAGCATAATGAGCATAAAGATATATCCCTGAATTGATAATATATAATGCTGGCAAAAAATATCTAAATAGATTAAACTAGATTTTAATCAATTTTTGTCGATTTTTTGATTTTGTTTACATGACCATATTTTTGATAAATCGTTTTTTTATTTTTTGGATCATTAATATAAACTTGTTTATTTAAAAAAAATACTTCCTTATTATTTTAATTTTCTTTAACGTTTCTTCTAAATTCCACTTATGTCTGAAGAATCGCTGCTGGCAAAAACACTTGCCACTTTTAAGTATCTAATTAAAGATATCAGAACCTTAAATGAAAAACCTATTGTTTTTCATTTTCAGCTGTCAGGCCTTTAACGTATTCGATTAAGATCCTTAATTCTTTCTTTAAACCACAGTTCTGTAATCATTAAATCTTAGCTTAAAATTGGTTCGGGAAACTGAATTGACTTCATTTGTTAATTTTTTTAATTATAGAAAAGAGATCTCTACTTTATAAATTTTAAAAGCTTAAATGAAATTCCTGATCTCTTGACTAATGTTTTTTGTTAACAATCCAAGACCACTGATCGTGTCCATTTATTAATTTATTTCCAATTAAACTAAGGAAAAAGCGCTAGCATTTAGAGAAATAAGAATATTTTATCCGATTTAAGAACAAAATTAGATTTGTTTTGTAATATCCAGTTTAGAGGTCTGAAAAATTAACATTTAAGGTATAGTTAAGTCTGTTAGACCGTTCTGACCGTGAATGATTTGAAGAAAAGAAACAGCGGAAAATTCGTTTTAAAACATGCCGAAAATTGGCTGATGAAATTTCGTACATTTAAGTAAACAAATAATTGTAAATACAAAGCATTTAACTGAATATGAGATACTTGTAATGCATTAAACAATGATGATTAGTGGGTACTTACGTATTAAACCGTCTTCGTCAACAGTCGCCAACGGTTTAGTAACTCATTGCCGACGGATTTAAATTTGGCGATAACGATCAACGAATTGTACCATTTCCTGGATTGCCATAATTGGCGGTTTAGCAACTCATAGGCGACGACTTCAAATTTGGTGATATGGTTGGACGGTCTAATACTTAAGTACCAATTAGTCCAACCATTTTATTAGTACTATACAAAGTTTCACAAATTTTGTGATTCCACGCTGAAAAGTTCTTCTTTTAAAGAATATATAGTATACTAGCATTTACTCGCGACTTCGTACACAAGAAAATTTTGATGCGTATGCATGAGAACTGGCGGTCTGATTAAAAATTCAAAATGTCATCGATTCGTATAATTATGCTGCTGTTGAAAATAATTTTTGCCAAAAAAAAGTTTGGGGCCAAATTTTCTCGAAATGGCAGAATGTAGATCGAAACAGCAGCAATAGCGTTTCCAATCGTAAGGCTGCAGCAAATTAATGGAAATATAAAAAAAGATTAAAATGAAATCTGCTATGCATATTTCGATGTATCATGTCAGAACATCATTTCTTGAACGGCCAAGCATCACGCGCTCGTGCGAGTTAAATTATATTTGTATTCATTTTAATTGCTTCATTGAAAGTGTCACTTTAGTAGTGGAAACGATCCAAAAAAAACTTTGCCTCGCATTTATTGTTAAAAAATATCACATTTCCTATTTATTTCCTTTAATATAATCTCAAAATGACATTTTTCTAGGTTTTGTTGGCAGCAGTCATTAGCTTATTTTTTTTAAATCAGAGTTTTTGAAAATAGAATGGCAAGGAGTTATTAAAAACTGATTTTTTTGAGATGCTCGTGCAGATAATAAAATTTCAATTTTTTGCCAAAGGAACTTTGATGACAAACCTCATTCCGAAAATAACATCATGTTCTGACATGATAAAAATGGAATGTAAGCAAAACATGATAATCGAAAATAATAAAAGTAGGCGAAAGGAATGCGTACAGAAAGAAAAAAAAATCAAGGGAAATCGAATAACAATAGCATAAAAGAATGGCGGAAAAGTAAACTCAAAGCAAGCCCTACCGAAAACTTACCAACCTCTCAAACCACAAAATGGTTGTTCATCAAAGCGTAACCCACTCAACTAACCTAAAAATAATTTATTTGCGGTCCTACGTGAAATAAACTAAAACAGAAGACCAATAATTTAAAGTTGTTTTTCTGATTAATCTGACCAAAACAAAATCAAGAAAAAACTGCGCATGCCCATTCAACGCCAATTGTTTTAACCTTAATGCGTGAATTTGCCTACGAATTTTTGTTGACTTTAAAAACATCATCGCAAAAACAATATCATGATATGGCATGATAATAACCAAAATTAAAATGATTTGAACATCCCCTCAGCAATGAAATATATTGTTGTAAAAGATATTACAAGTTGAGTCTTATATAAAATGAAATTTTCAATGTATTCCTTCAAAGACTTGGAATTCAATTATTTGAAATCATGAATAAAAGTAATATAAGAAATGAAATAACTACGACAAAAATTATGAGTTTTTTTTAAATACTTGAAATGATGATGATATAGTTTGATATGCGATTATGCGAAAGAACATAATATAATTAGAGTTGCAAAAAATAAAGTATCCAATTCATCGACATATTCATGCGTTTTCTTTATCCTTGAAAGGCTTTCAATTACACGATTAGCTCCATCCATTCTTCTCAAATTATTTATCTCCGATTGCTTCACCTCTGGGCATATTAGGAAGGAAGGAAGAAAGAAAGAAAGAAAATGAGGCTTAAAAAGGATATTTTATTCGTAAAATTCTGTCGTCCATCGAGTAACGTATCTTTTCATACTAAAATATTTTAAAAACCATTTAGGTGTTTAAATTTTTTCTTTGATTAAATAAATTAGAATAAAATAAAAATAAAACAGTAATAATATGAGATAATGAAATAAACAATCGCAAATTTTAAGTTATGTGAGAACCTTATTATATTTTAAGTCATTATTTGTCTTATTTAATTTAAGTCATTAACCAGTTTGAAACAATCACGAGACTTCTCTATCGTTCTTTACCCTTCTACCTTTTTCTGTCTCTATGTGTGTATATATATGAGAGAAAATAACATTAATGGTATCATAGTTCTACGCTAAGCTTTTAAAAATGCATCTGCTGTCAAAGAAGCACACGTAATAATAAAGCAATACAGGTGAAAGCAGGTCACCCTTTTGAGAACGCATCTGCTTTCAAAGAAGCATACAAAATAATAAAGCAATACTGATAAAAGCAGGTAAAAATATGTGAGATTAACTGATGTTGATGAATATTGCTATTTAGGCTTTATTCATTGCCTACGCGATTTCGAACTTCAATCATTCCCAACCCCAGAACGAAAACGTCATTTCTCGTGTTCATTAATTAATTAAACGTCATTCATTAATTCAAATGTTCAAAAGTTTAATCGGTTAGACCAAAATAATTCCATAAGAAAAAAAAAAGAAAGCTAAATTTCTATGAAGAAACTTGGGGGAGAAAAAATTATTTTAAAGCTCATTATTGCCGATGGTTTAAATATTCCGTTGTGTTTACGGACATTTTTAAACATAAAATTTAAATATGAAATAAACACTAATATATCTGAAAGTGGAAGATACAATAAAGTAATTGTCATCGTTTAAAACACATAATGCAAAAAAGAAAAATATTTTCATTATTTTCTAAAGCCAAGAAATACTTTGAAGTGAAGAATCATTCTGAGATATTTAAAAGATGGCTTAAAATAATGGATTCAAATGAGTTAAAAGTTTCTTTGTTTATCTTTAGTTTTAAGTGTTGCATTAAATGCACTTCACGTTTTCGGATAATAGTTAAATAAAAATGGCGGCCACTTAAAGAATTAAATGAACTTAAAAGCCGCTTTTAAATATCAATAAAATAAGATTACTTGATACCGTCAAAAGGAGATTAAAGAACTCAAATTAGTTTTAAGTTCGTTCTGATATTATTACTGTGAAGATTTAAATTGAGAATTTCTTAGAATAATTCTTATTCAGTTGCATAAAATATTACCTCAAGTGCTTGAAGTGGTGACAAATTACATTTAAAATACTCAAATTGAATAAATTTGACTCTTTTATTTATTTTTTGTTATAAAATTTAATGTGACTTAAAATTTTTCGATTAAGAAGTACATATAAAGTATTTTAATCTCTAAAAAATTGCTTCGATATTTTGAAAAATCTCCAGATTTCAGACCATTTATATGTTGTACACTTTCTTTGGGGATTATAATGTTTAAAACTGGATAACTAAAAAAAAAGTTTTTATTTTAAAAGGATGAATGTTGTGTTTATCCAAATTTTTCGGTTTCGATCAAATTTTCAACAATATTCATTTAAAAGAAGTCTGTTTGTCTAGCTGTGCTAGTGCAATTAAACATAACTTCAGAACGTTGGTTAAACTTAGTGCTTAATTAACAGGAGATCGGGATAGTTGACCGACCTAGGTTAAACGAGGTTTGGGCTCGTATGGGTTCAAAGGGTTTCCTTATGTAGTGAGTTCAAGCCCCACCTGCCCAAGATCCTTCGTGTCTGTGGTGACTGGCACTCCTATAAACCTGTCGTGGTCATAAATTCCTTTATATTGACAGTATTACTACTGGGGGTGCTGGCTCAGAAGAGATTGTTCCCTGTTTGAAGTCTAAATTATGATGTGTGGGTGAGAAAATGAAACGCATGAATGAAACCCAGTAGAAAAGGTTGTGACGCATTACTAAGAAGTCGCCTATCACCTTCCATTTTACTATCATCTTCCATAGAATTTAAATAGTGCCCTCACAAATATCTATTATTTAATAAAATTTTGTAACTGGTATTTTCCTTTAACTGCCGCGGTTACTGCTGTTTCACTATCACTTATACTCTCACTATATTTCCCTATCACTTATGTAATCCGATATTTCTTAAGAATTTAATATTTCTATCACATCTTGAAAGAGCTACTTCAATTTCTTATGAAAATCTGTTTTATCATATGAGAACTTGATGTTTTGCTTAGGAGATTTTGATGTTTTCAAAATTTACAGACAAAAAATATTTTTACCTGCTTTTACCGTATTGTATTATTATTAACTATGACTTTCTGACTGTAAATGCGTTTTTAAACGGTTGACCTGCTTTTACCAGTATTGCATTATTATTAAATATGCTTCTTTGACAGCAGAAGGTTGATCAATTTTACCAGTAGTACTTTATTATTACGGATACTTCTTTGACAATAGATGTGTTTTAAAAAGTCTGAAGAAGAACCAAGATATTATAATTGTTATTTCATCTCAAAATCAGTCGGGCTCCAAAAACTTGTTTGCCAGCTAGAAAAACTTAAAATGAGTTAAAAAATCATCATTAATAACACACACACACACACACACACACACACACACACACACACACACACACACACACACACACACACACACACACACACACACACACACACACACACACACACACACACACACACACACACACACACACACTAGAGGGATAGAGACCGCCTGAGATTAAGATTAAGGATTTAAATTAATCAAGACAAATAATGCCTTAAAAATAATATTGTTCTCACAAGATAACTTGATATTTACGATAGAAGGATTTCATTTCATTTTTATTACGTTTTGTTCTTGATGTATAAATTAAATTTAATCTTATTCCTTTTAAAAATGTTTAGAGAAAACTCCATTTCATTTTTAACAAGAAAAAGATTAAATTTATTTTATACAACAAGAACAAAACATAAAAAAAGTTTATTAGAAGTTAAAGTAGTTCTTTCGAGCTGTAAAAGATATATTAAATTCTTGCCGACCAAATTACATAGGGGTAATGAAACAGCAGTACCCCCACACCTAGATATAAGGAATAATTGCTTATTCATTTTTTGAGATATTCTCTAACTAGATTTATTTTTTGATATCAAGTATTAATTCTAAAAGACAAAAGAAATCGTTCAAAGGGTTTTAGTTTGAAATCTTATATTAATTCTATCTTTCCATTTTTTTTGGAGTTTGACGCCTTTTGTATGCAATTGCCCTTCCCAGAATAAAAAAATTGCTTTTAAATTTGAAATAAACTGCAATACCTTAATTTGACATGAAACACGTCCACCAAATTTTCATTTCCATAATTAAAAATGGGATGCGTTTTATATACTTATTAAAATACTGAGATAGAATTTTTTTATGAACAGTTTCTAAGAAAACAAAAGTACGAGTAATTGTATAGATGACTTTTGAAGAATCCTCTATAATTATTAAAGACATATTAAAGGGAAATGTTTTTAAATGATTTTTGAAAGTAAGAGAAATTGAATTGGATTCTCTTTTTAAATCAATGGCTTCTATCTCACATTTTATTATTTTTAAAAACTAAAAATAAATGCTACTGATAAAAAATTTCTTTTAGGCATTTAAAATCAAACTTTAATCGGCATCTTACAAATTAATATTTTTTTGTCTACGTAATTAAATATAAATTTTGAGCTTTTAAAGAATTTATATATTTTTTGTGTCCTTTTTTCGGATAATTATTTTCTCCTTTTGAAAAATATCGGAATGATAAAATTTAACTTTGCCTCAGAAGAAATCCATATACCATGCCTTTTTTATTTGCTAATCCTGGCAACTGTAATAAGATTGCTCCAACGATTTTCAATAAAAAATAAAATGCACTTTTAAAATAGTTGTTTATTAGAAATTTGAATAAAAACAAATACTCCAAACAGTCTAAGTAGCAATAAATAACTTTAAACAAATTTGAAAAATAAAAATGAAATCTACGATCACACATTTCAAGTTTTATCATGTGAGAATATTATTCCATTTTAAGTCATTATTTGAATTAATTAAGGTAAGTCATTAACCAGCTTAAACCGGTTCGAAATAATAACAAGATTTCTTTACTGATCTCTTTCTCTCTCTCTCTCACACACACAAATTATATTATATTATATATATATATAATGATAATTTAAACTCTTAATTTTAATCCTAATTAATTCCAAAACTTTATCTTTATTTAGCCCAAAGCAATATAATTCCAAAATATTCTCTTATTTCCTGATCCATTCCACTCGCTCAAGTTAATAAATTCACCAGAAGCTTTGTAAAATTGCTGAAACTGCTAAACGTCGACTACTTTCCCCAAGTGTAAGGACAGAAAATAGACAGCTTAACAAATACCTCTAAAAGATCCATAGGATTCCCTTGAACGAGCTGCGCATGTGATTGCCATTTGTTGAAGATCAGTCTTAAAATCTGAAGGTATAAATTCAGGGGGATAAAAATGTAACTAGGTTTTCCATTAATTTGTTTTGTGCACGTCATTTTTGCCTGTACATAATGCCTGCTTCCCGTGGTGGAATAAAGCTAACTTAAAAATTCAACCTGTCTTTTCCATAATTTCGGCCACGACTCTACTATCTACTTTCATCAAATAATTTAACCGTTTTTCATTTTATATTATATATATATATATATATATATATATATATATATATATAAGAGAGAGAGAGAGAGAGAGTATTAATAAAGCAATAATGGCAAAAAATATATGCAGTTAAAAGATGTTGATGAATATTAACATTTATGCTTTACACACAGCTTAAACGATTTCGAGCTTCAATTATTCGTTGCCTCAAAAATCATTCAAAAAAATTACCTCCGAAAGAAAACATCATGTTCTCACACGATGAAAATAATCATATCGGCACTTCAAAGGCGTTAAACAAAATGTTGATTTGATGAAACAATTTGATTGAAAAAATAATGCTAAAAACAAAAATGAAACATCAATTAATTCAAACCAAATGAGCGATAGTGTACTCCCAAAAATACTCTTGCATATCTTAATATAAATAAAATTCTTTGCGTTTGTGTAATCATGTTTCTAATTTCCTACAAATAAATCGCATATTGCCCTCCTATTGTTGAAGATCAGAAAAAAAAAATACTGCAAATGTTTCAAAGCGAAAAATTTAAATAATCAGTTAATAAGAAATTAAATTTCCTCCTTTTTTACATTTTTATTTACCCAAGCATATTAAAAAATTCTCTTTAATTTAATGCGTTTTTTGGACATGCTTTTATAAGCCTTAAAGCTGTAATTTAACCATTTTTAAAATTAGAATTAAGATAACAAAATCCCACAAATGAAGCTTTTTTTTATATAACAGCATTCGTAAACAAAAATTTGAGCTACTCATAAAAAATAGTAAACATTTATAGAAAAAAAATTAGCTGTGGATGCAATTTAAAAAAAGTCTGACTTATTTGGTATTCTAATTTTAATTTAAAATATTTAGATTATAAGAGGATTTTGTACGTTTTTGTAGTACATGCAATACAATAACTGAAATTAAATATGAACAATATCTCTGATGAACTGGTCGTTAAATGTGACTGCTAAAGACATAAAATTACAGAAGTAGTAACTACAAAATATTTCTACTCTTGAAACATATAAAATTGCGTAATGCAAACTGAATGATAGTTCTTAAAACTGTTTTTACATTTTTAAAGATATCTTTTGTAATGACACTGTTCTAGAAAATATCATTTATCTTATTTAAATAAGCTAAAATATTAGGAGATATTATTTAAATGAAAAAAAAAAACACTTAGCTAATCGAACTGTATAAAAGAAAAATGGAGTATTATTTTCAAGAAAAGTTTGCGAAGTTCAGAAAGTTTGAAAGAAAAAAGTAATTACAAATTGAAAAGAATCCAATAAACGTGGGAAATGTAATGGGAATACTTTTCACTAATAGAAGATCCACAGCAGTTAAAATTGTTTCCACTCGGATATTTTTTTCACTCGAGGAGATTCAACTAACATGATCCTTCTTATTTAGAGGAGGAGAAACGATAGAAGGATCAGAATTCACTCGGTTAATCAAATTCCAAGGAAGACAAATTGCGTACTTT
>JAOUZG010006031.1:0-17697 GCA_026289955.1 Argiope argentata
CTATCTATCTATCTATCTATCTATCTATCTATCTATCTATCTATCTAATTCTTTAAGTTGTGAATTCGTATTCTTGTTTTTTTTACCATACATTCAAGTTGACCATACATTAACAAATAGTTTCAAATTACGAATTTCAACAACATATCAACATTCTGGATGAAAATATAATAGTATATATAAAAAACATTATTAATCAAAATATTAAATAATCACTATCTTTTTATTTACGAATATGTATTTGATATGAATTTCATTGTCCGATAGGTGTTAAATAAATGTAGTGAAAATATATCAAATAATCAATTTGAATAAAATTCCTGTTTCTTCTTTAAGAAAGCTAGCAAATCTCTTTTAAATGCTAGAATTGTAAACTTTTGATCCTTTGTATTTGGTTAAAGACCCTTGAACTTTCTTAGAAAAATCTTTAAACAAGTCTTAACACGAAGAAGCGATGCCTTTGTTAATTACTTTCTTCCACATCGTTGCTTTGTTTAATGAATCTCGACGAATAAGATTCACGAAATATTTATTAAATGTTACTTTTACGATGTCTCAAACAAAATTAAACTTTGATTAAACAGATTTTACTAATTAAAATAAAAAAATGTTTTTTAATAATCTATGTGAAACCAGATTTAATTATGTTTGAAAGGAACATTTTTATAATATAAGTAAAAAACACAAATTGCAATCTAGTTGCAAAGTTTTAGAATCAAACATTAAATGTGAAAGATAATTGCGAACAAAACATGCCTGATAGTTTTCAAATCCTTATCTTACGATTTAATTTAATCGTCTAATTAGATGACATTCTCATTTAACCGTAATTGTTTTCCCATTAAAGAATGTAAACAATTTCAAGAAGCTTAAAAGTGATGCGAGTGGTTTTTAAATAATTTTATTTAACACATCTAGTTTAAATTTTTTAAGGAAGAAATCTTAGAAAAGTATTCATCAGCATTCTGACTAGAATTATTCTGAGGATTAATATTTTATTTAAATCTGTTAAATCAATAATTATATATTTATTTAATATTTTATCATTAAATGAATAAAATATTGATTTCTTAACAAAGATTATTGGAGCAAACAAATTTGTGAAAAATAATTCTCAGTACTAAAAAAATAGAAAATAATTAAATTAAGAAATTCTGTTGTTGTTAATAATGGCACTTGCCATGGACAACTCCCCCGCTGATGCATCAGCAAGTTGAAATAAGCATCTCTTGTTATCACACACTCATCACATTCGCTTGTACAGCTCCTTTTTACGGGGGGGGGACATTCACACATCTCACAGATAGCACACAGAAGAACAACCGTGCCCAAACCGGGACTCCCAGAAAGCCGGCAAAGAAATTATACTGTTCAGTTTCGTCTAAATATATTTAGTAACTAATTTATTCCCTTAATATTTTATAATTTAACTAATTTATTCTTTTAAACAAATTTATACTTTGATTTAATAACTAATTGTATATTTGAGATATGTATTAGTGTATGCATACATTATTGCAGCACGCATATACACTCATTAGTGCAGCAGAAAATACGTAAAAAAAGAATCAGTTGAATTTCATGTTTAGTATTTTCTTTAAAAAAAAGATCTAAAAACTAGATTTTACATGAACACTTTAGAATTTATTTACACACATTGCCAAAAATTCATAAAAGCATATCGGGTTATTTTGACGATTGTAGGAAAGTAAAATAATAGTAGATGGTTCTTTCTCTATGAAGTTTTATGTTGACAAGCTTTGGACAGAAGACATAATAATTACGAAGTAACAAATTTACATCTACATAATGTCATTCAGAAATATTTGCAATACAAATCGAAAAAGACTTCAGTTACTCACTCATAAGGAGCACTCAGTATTATGTAGAAAGTACACTTTGTGAGGCAATCCTTTAGAAAATGTAAATACCAAGAATTTTGATAACTTTCATTGGGGAAATTTTGCGTATTGTCCTCTACACTGCATATGGATCTGTAAAATTACTTTTTTAAAACTGAGAGGAGTAAGCGTTTTTGTATCTACTTATTAAAATGAGCTAGAATGGACACATCCTGCATTCATGCACCTTAGTTTGTTATTATTTAATTTTTTATACCCATATTTAGTATATTTTTGAATATTGAGAGCTTTTATAATAAATAGTTATTGAAAACAGAAGCCATTTCATTCATTATTAAAATAGAATTTTATACTTTCTGATTGCATAGTATCATGCAAAGGGTTTAGAAATTTGGCTAAATCCTTTTCTTTAAATTTCGTACTACTACACAATTTTTCTTACTGTAATGAGTAACAAAATCATGAGGTTTGAATACCTGATATATTCAGCTTTATAGACTTCAAATTTATTAATCAATAATCTCATATAAATCCAAAAAATGTGTAAAATCGTGTTATCATCATCTATCTATATGAAAACCCAATTATTAAAATCCAATTATAGTGGATGATTATTTGTTCACAATGTCTTAAAATGCTGAAGAGAGAAGAATATTCTCAAGTTTAAAGGCACATTAGATGTTACTAAGAATTAAATTTTGTTGAAGCAAACTATAAACCATCTGTTCTTTGGTTTTTTAATTATTTTTATTTATTTATTCTAAAAGAATGTTAAATATACACTGAAGTGACAACAGTCATGGGATGACTGTTAATATCGTGTCGGTCCTCATTTTGCCAGGCGAAATGCAACAACTCGACGTGTCATGGAGTCCACAAGTCGTTGGAAGTCCTCTGCAGGAATATTGAGTCATGCTGTCTGTATAGACGTCCATAATTGTGAAAGTGTGGATGGTGCAGGAGTTTGGGCACGAACGGACCTTTCGATGATGCCCCATAAATGCTCGATGGGATTCGTATCGGGCGATCTGGGTGGCCAGATCATGCGCTGGAATTGTCCGGAATGTTCTTCAAACCAATCGCAAACAATTCAGGCCCGGTGACATGGCGCATTGTTATCCATAAAAAACCCATCGTTGTGTGGGTACGTGAAGTCCATGAATGGCTGCAAGTGATCTGCAAGCAGCTGAACATAACCATTTCCAGTCAATGATCGGTTCAGTTGCACCAGAGGACCGAGTCCATGCCATGTAAAAACAGCCCACACCATTATGCAGCCACCACTAGCTTGAACAGTGCCTTGCTGACAGTTTGGGTCCATGGCTTCGTGGGGTCTGCGACACACTCGAACTCTACCACCAGCTCGTAACAACTGAAATCGTGACCCACGCCACGGTTTTCCACTGGTCTAGGGACCAGTCGATATGCTCACGAGCCCAGGAGAGTCGCTGCAGGCGATGTCGTGCTGTCAGTAAATGCACTCGAGTCTGTATTCTGCTGTCATAGCCCAAGGAAGACAAATGTCGCCGCACAGTCCTATCGAGCACGTCCCTCGTACGTCCCACGTTGATTCCTGGAGTTATTGGACGAAGTGTTGCGTGTCTATAAACATTGACCCTTCTACACAGACGTCGGCGGTCTCTGCCGTTAAGTGCAGGTGGTCGCCCACTGCGCTGTCCATGATGGGATGGGATGCCTGAAATTTCATACTCTCGGGACACTCTTGATATTGTGTATCTCGGAATGTTGAATTCACTAACGATATCCGCAATGGAATGACCCATGTACCTGGCTCCAACTAACATTCCACGTTCAAAGTCTGTTAATTCTCGTCGTGCCGCCATAATTCACGAAAAATCTGTTCACCTGAATAACTTGAACACAAATGAAAGCTCTGGAAAATGAACTGCGCATTTATACTTTTTCGCTGCGATACTACTGCCATCTGTATATTTGCATATTGCTATCCCATGACTTTTGTCACTTCAATGTATTATGAGATTTGGAAGAAATAAACATATAAATTGGGGAAAAGTTCTGTATTTGACAGATTTTAATCAATTAATTCTTCCATCATACTAGAGAGTAGTATTTTGGGAATTCATTACCCTTCTTGCAGGAGGAAAAAAGCTTGGGTTATGACATGCACCTGAAATTTCCAATACCATGTTGAATGTAAAAGCAGTAAAAATTTAACATTTCCTAATGTGACCTTCATACAAGATGATAGTATTTTCGAATTCAATACCCTTCTTGTGGGAGGAAAAAAACTTGGATTATGACATTCACCTGAATGTTCAATGTCATGCCGAATGAAAAATAATTAAAAACAACATTTTCTAATGTGATCTTCATACAACACAACAGTATACTGGAATTCATTACACATCTTTTATAAAGAAAAAAGCTTTACATTAGGACATGCACTTGAATTTCAAAGCCATGATGAAAGAAAAATAATTTAAAACTTAACATTTCCAAATGTAATCTTCATAGAAGAGAATAATATTTTGGAATTCATTAAACATCTTCTATAAAAGAAAAAAGAGTTACACTTTGACATTCTTGTGAATTTTCAATGTCACGATGATTCAATAAATATTAAAAATTCAACATTTCCAAATATGAAATTTTCAACTAAGGAAACAATAATTATTAAGTAATGAATGTAATCCGGTGAATACAAGGTAAAGAAAACAAGGAAAATAGTAAATTTTTAACTTTTATAGTAATATTTTTACCATATCTACAAACAACATTTCAATCTAACGATAGATCTTAAGTTCGTAAAATTTGACAATGTGGCTCAAACATTCTTCCATCAGTACTGAGTAGAAAAATTGGAGACGGTGTCTACCGGCTGAAGTGTCACTATCATCATTTAAGCTTAAAGCTCCATCCCAAAATATATTTTTATTACTTTAAAACTAAACGTTAATATGGCAAAACTAAGATTTAAAAAATTCCATGTTAGTTACAAGTATCTCTTTTCAGAAGTTTAAGCTATTAGGGCTATTTTCCTTTCATAAGAACTATTTTATTTTTTATGAACCTCTAAGGTCTCTTCACCAATTAAGAAGAAGGAAATTTCCGAAGAGTTTTTCTGTTTCTTTCTTGAAGAAAATAATATAAAAAAGTATAGACAGGTGAAAAATATAGAGTTGTCTAGGATAATCTAGTTCCCTATTTTGTTTTATTAAAAAATAATCCCAACAACAAAATAAAATAATAATAAAAAACATCAAAAAATGTTTTTCCTTTTTATCAATCTTTTTTTCGAGAATGAGATGATACTAAAACTTCTTTGAGAGTAGTGATTCTTTCATCAGCACTTTTTTATTACTTGAGAACAAATCTTTTTGATACTCCTAAACTTGATTGTACGTGAGATTTTTAAGGCTGCAATAAACTGTTTAAACTTGGGAAAGGAATTGTTATATAAACACGGAATACTTAGTAAACGTGACTCAAGCCTTTAGTAACAAGAGTGCACTTTCAGTTTGAAAAATGTTCCCTTTGACGCGTGATGGTATCACAGAGAAACCACCACTTTCCAAAAAATTTTTCTAAACGCACGGTGGTTAGTGAAAAACAAAGCGCTCTAAAATACTATTTAAATTTTAATAATTGCCTGCATATGTCAATAAACTAGTTAATATCCGTCTTATGTACAAAAAAACACGTCATTTTTAGTGCGTTTTCACAATATTTTCAATTTTTTTCAGTAAGCTAAAAATAAATAAATGCAAATTGCACTTATATATTTGTTGTGTGTGTGGTGATTGATATATAAGCCAATTAATATCCTTCAAGCTGAAGAACCCCTTTTGCTTGATCGGTATGATACTCGGCTACATGCCCAAACGTCGCCGGTTCATACCGCAACCTTCAATCACCACATTGGTGACCTTGACAACGCAACCTTCTGCAACAGTCGTGGCGCCATCTAGCAGCCAACAAAGCCGTCGGCAACTCAATACACCAAAAAGCCGTTGTTAACTCGACGCATCAACGAATTCGCATGATCGCCATACGCTTGGCGCTTTCAAAATCGTTCGCCTCTCATTCGACTCACTGGTAGGGGAGTACTGTAGCTTCAGCCTTATAAGCCAGATAATATCCTTCGAGCTGAAGGGTCCCTTTTGCTCGATCGGTATGATACTCGGCTACTAACCATAAGATTGGGAGTTCGGGCCTAGCGCTATTCGCTAATCCACCAACAAATGGTAACCCGGCGACCGACCTTGGATAAAACGCAATCTTCGCCCTTAGCTTCGCCCAATTGTCTTGGCGCCCTCTATCGGCGACTCAAAGCTCTAGACGTGCATTAAATACGACAATTGTTAATTTCACCACCACTTCGCATAAGTATCATTCGCCAACTCACTGGGGAGATACTCTGTGGTGATTGATATATAAGCCAATTAATATCCTTCAAGCTGAAGGTCCCTTTTGCTTGATCGGTATGATACTCGGCTACAGGCCCAAACGTCGCAGGTTCGTACCGCGACCTTCACTCGCTACATGTGTAAGCTGTCTGCTACATACACATTTTTTTTCAAATCCTATAGTGAAAGCAGAGATTGTCACATTTAAAATCTTTTTATGTGGTTTCAGAGACATACCACGGTGTATCTACAGAATGAAATTCTATAGTACTTGGAAAGGGTTAGAGAAACAGATGTGTTTTTCTATATAAAGAAATTACCTTTGTTATATTTAAATGACTATTAATGCCATTAAAAGTTTAATTTTTCTTCTGTAATTTTTTTATATTGCAATATTGTATAAGTAGTTTTCATTGATAATATTGCATGTTTTAGTACGAGCATTTCCATAAATAAATAATGAGTAATTTTGTTACAAACCTATTTAAATGCTATTAACTATTCACAACAGATATATGCCGTGTATGCGTGGTGATACTTTGGTGACCTTCCCCTCCTTTGGGTGCAATCCCCTATAATTTTTTTTACTTTCTCTTTCCTTAGACCACATGCATATAAATTAATTACATAATTTTAAAAAATTAAAAAAAAATCTGTTTTTGAGCTTTAAAGTGTTCAATAAAATTATGTTCATTGATAATCAATAAGTTCATTGATAATATTGTTTGATGTTTTTAACCAATAAATATAAAATGATGCAATTTAGGGCCTTATACAGTTTTCGATATTAATATTTTTATTATATCAAAAAGAAAAAGACCCAATCCAAGCCAAAATGTATTCCTTTCAAATGATTGATTGAAAGCCTCTCAAAGTAAGTGGATTGTATATGCAAATCTATTAACAGAAAACGGGAAAATAGTTGTCCATGTATTTACTTAATTAGTAGAAACATAAGAGTTTCTGAAAACAAAGGAATCATAAATAGCTTTAAACTCTTTTTGTAACAAAGTATAAAATTATTTAAAAATAATAAACAATAACAGTGAGTGTATTTTATACGATTATAATGAATAATGTATGCATTTTAGAAAAAAAAATTAGCTTATTGTTTCATCGTTTATCCCTATATTGCTCATCAAAACCTTAGTTTAATTTAGTTTTTTATAGTTTTTTGTTATAGTTTATCATTTTATTGATATTAGTTTAGTTTTATTTTAGTTTTTTGTATAGTTTAATTTAGTTCGCACAACTAATTAAACTATACAAGCACGGTTTAATAGTTTACTACTTGCACTCTCTTGCAAACTTTTTTTAAAGTATTTTTTGGCTTGCACAGCCCCTTAGAGGGCGAATGTCATGTGCTTCTGAAATGCCCATGTAATATTTAGTGGCGCACGGTTATTTCCAAATATTCAAAAAATATATATACCAATACTTAAAACTCAAAAGAAAAAATATGCTTTTCTTTTATTATTAAGAGATTAATATTGAGTCTCGACTATAATGATACCTTATATTTACATAAATTTGTCAGCCAAATTATGGAAATAAGTTGATTATATTCTCTTTTTTTAAGAGCAAAATAATATTGTTTGCATAATATTGTTAATTGTTGTACAATATTCTCATTACTTTTTCAATGCAAATTTTGATAGAGACAGAAATAGATATTCAACCTTTGTCAGAATGAATTAAGTTAGTAATTAGACACTGGAATTGTTTTGGAGGATCTCAAACGTTTGGTTTCGTAAGCTGTTTGTTTAATAATTTGTTCATGAAATATTAGATTAGTCATGTTTCCCTGAATCATATTAAAACTTTTTGATTTATTTTTCCGCAACATAGGAACAACATTGAATTATTTCGGAAAATAATTGGCAAATGAGCATAAGACAAGTTAAGAGTGGCAATGTATTTTTATCTGTAATTCAATTTAATAGTCATATAAATAATTGAATTATTTGAATTCTATGGATAATTGAATACTTGAAGTATTTATCGAGAATGTTTGAATGAAATATATTTTCCCATTAATATTAATATGAATTAATGGCCGTAATGTGTATCTAAAGATTAAAAAATTCTGTAAAAGCATTTTACGAAAATCGAGCTTATTTGTATTGACTTCACAAAAGAGGACGGTAATTTTTCCCCTTTATATTGGGAATTGAAAGTTTCTATTTTCGCAGAAAATGGAATGAATGCTTCTGATGAAAATATATCGGAAGGCACTAGAGAATAAGTACCGCCTTTATGATTTATATATTTTTATAATATGATTTATATATTTTTTGTCCTCAAATTAATGGGAACTGCCTGTAAAATTCCATTCAATAAACCACTAATTTTTCGCTTTTTTTCCCCATTGTGCTTCATTTTTAAAAGGATTTTTTTTTTACAATTTAAAGATTGAAAAAGAAAAAAAAAGATTTCCTACTTTTATACACTGGAATTTATTTGCAAAAACATGTTTTTAAAATTATTCAAAATATTTTGTTGATAACTGAAATGAAAATCTCTGTTTATAATTTTAGTGTTCTTTAAACGCATAAATTTTATGTATAGGAATTAACAAATAAATACATTTAATAAAAAGTAATAAGTTGAATTTAAATTTATTTGCTGTTATATGAAATCGAAAATATGTATTTTTATGAACCTAGGCATTTTTAATAGAACATGTAAATATGCATTTTTATGAATATAAGTATTTTTAATATAATATGCATTTTAATATAATTGGAAAATATGTATTTTTATGAATATTATTAATGTTAAAATTGAATAATCATCATATATTTCACTTAAATACATAACTGAATTTCCTGGCATAGGGGTTAAGCGTCTTCTTTATGATCTGGACGTTCCGAATTCGAGTCCCGGTTCGGGCATAGTTGTTCTTCTGCGATTTATCTGTAAGGTGCGTGATTGTGCCCCCCTGTGAAAAGGGGCTGCGCAAGCGAATGTGATGAGTGTGTAGCTAAAAACGTACTCTTTACCCTAGTGGGCGCAACTACAAAACAAGAGACGCTGATGAGGTTTAAATAGCTAACTACCTCAGCAAGCTTGTCCATGTAACGTATCATAAGAAACAACAGCAATTAAATCCATGAAAACGGATGAGAATGATGATTTTTTTGTATATTTTTTATTTTACATTCTAAACTTTTATATACAAAGTACTACGAAGTTTATTTATAATCCAACATTTCAATGAAGAAAATTTGATGAACCTAATACCATTTGATGAGCGAAATTTGAAATTTTTTTGAATTATTTCATATAGAGTTTATTACAATTTATTTTTTCTCTAGTCATACTGAAGTCACAAATAAATTAAATATGTAAGTTGAATTTCATAAAAATTGATATTGTTCGGAAACCTTAACTCCAATTACCAATTACTTTATCCAACCACCCAACCACTACTTGTATTAATTTTTACAAATAGATAAATTAATTTCTGATTTAACTACTTTACTTTCTAATTCACGATTAACTTCCTAAGATGGAAGTTGCATTTCCTTCTTAGGTAAGTAAAGTTATGAGTGAGGAGGACGACTTTGTAAAGATAAATTTTTATTGAATAATATATTTTAGTATTTTACGTGCTGCATTAAATTACAGTAATCAGAATGTCTTGATATGAAGAATCTGAGGTTTAAAATCAAAAGTGTGTTTAGTATTTAAAATGCCCGAAGATAGTGATGAAGAATTTTTCTCATGAGTACAGTGCTAAAGTTAATAATGTTTATTTTTTGTACAAATGCTATATATGTAAGTTTAATTACTTAAGAAGAATAGCATTTTTATGAATTAAAAGAATGTTTTATAAGTTAATAAATAGCAGTAGAAAGAACATACCTATCTACTTCTTTCTCATTTCAATCTAGATTATTTGTTTGCTTAATATTTTCTCAATGCTAATAACTTAAGCTAATCTTGTTGTTACTAATGGCACTTGCCATGGACAAGTGCGCTGACAGCCATCAACGATTTTAAGCCGAATGAGCGCCTTTTGTTTTAGAAGTAACTCCAACTAGGGCCAAGAGTACGACTTTAGCTACACACTCACCACATTCGCTTGCATAATCCCTTTTTGCAGAGGGCACATTCACTCTCCTCACAGATAGCACAAAGAAGAACAACCATACTCGAACCGGGACTCGAACCCGGGACTCCCAGATGTCATAGCTGTCGCTACTCCTATGCCAGACTGCTTCATCAAGAAATACTTGTGAATAACTGTCAGAAATATATTTTCTTATTTTGATGAAAAATGATTCAAATCATCATAAATATAAATTTTATTATTGTTTTTATGTGTTTCCCGTTTTCATTTATTTATCGATATAATTATTATTTTCTAATCGCTCATATAAATAATAGTACTGTTTCATTTACTGGTTTTTATAATTTTTACTCATCCATAGCATTAATAGATTTTCATCTTTAAATTCTATTTTTAACTCATAGCTGAATACAAAAAATGAAACTCGAGCTAAAGTATGAATCAAAATTTTAATAACTATTTAAAACTAATGGTAAATTTTGATAAAACGAAAATCTTTTGAAATTTTACTTATTTCATAAACTCACATTTAATTCTAAATATATCATCCGAAATGAAAGTTCACCATTTTGTTGACAAATGATAATTTATATCATGGCTAAAATACTTAATATAACATAGTTTTAAACAATTCAAATGCTTCAATTTTGGTGAATCTTATTCTGTTCAATGTTCAATTAGAAAGATAGAACTGTGCTTCATTTTTCAATGGATGATAGCCTGTAGATTGCAATTCTGGAAGTTGTGACAGATGTCATGAAAAAGCAATTGATTTCCTACTGAGTGCTTAAATGCACAAGTTGCTTAACATGAAAGGTAGTAACCCAAAATGAATGAGTATATACACATTTTGATAATGGATTTTGATGATACCTGTTGCTACACGATCATGGAAGCTGGCGTGCGAATCTCTGCAACATGAAACTATCTCATGGTCTGCTATTTACGAAGTAATTAACAAAGAACATAGTTTATTCTTTAAAAAATTACCTGCTTCAGTTATAGATGCCGTTATTCTTTTCGTTTTCATATATAAAGATAGGATTATGCTCGGTTTTGTGATGGATGATTGTGGATTGTGCTTTAGTAATTTTTTACTGATTTTGTGGCGATACAATTGGGGTATTTAATATTCAATCTATTGTTAAAAAACACTAGTTATGAAACATAATAGGTGATATCACACAATAAACGAGTGCATACCTGTTTTATGAGGTAGATATTGACACTTGTTGCTATACGAAATGAAATCAGGTAAAAGAATCTTTGCTATAAGAAATAGACCTTCCCTATGTATATTCAAGATTTATTTATGGAAATTGTGTTTTTTACAAATATTATGTTAGTTTTATGAAGATATGGATGAGAAAAACGTTTTTTATCACAAGCTTAACGACAGTAGAACGCTTGCTTTCAAACATATAATGTTCATTACATCAACATTATATGTTTGAAAGAAGGATTTTTTATCGCAAAGGAAAAGTGAATCAACAATTCATGATTCAGAACGCTTCAGATTCTCAGAAGTAGTATTAGTATCCAAATCCATTCTCTCTGAGTAGAAAATTTGTTTTGACAGGGAAAATAGACAATTTTGAGGGGTAAGTGCCGATTTAGTGAAATGCAAGAATGGATGCCATTATGGGAGATTCCGAATAGCAAAGAATCGGAAAAAAGGCTATTTTTTTATAGCACACATGATTTGTTTGCTGCAATCTTTAAATATAAGAAAACTTCTTTGAGAGCTCTATTATAAATACAAATTGCCAGGCATTTTGGTAAAAATCTTTTGACTAGTTTCTTGATAAATATATAGACTATACAAAGTTTTTTTCTACTTTCCAAATTTACAAAACACACAATGAGAATTAAAATATGATAAACTGTTAAAATGACTTAAGAAATATTTTGTAAATGGTTGAATAGAAAGTGAATAGTAGATACACCTAGATTCATTTATTTGATATTTTTCGTTTATAAACTGTTATTACTATAACTGTTAATTATATATTAAATTTTTTTAAATCAATTTTTAATATTAAATTAAAATAAAGGATTGAATTACAAAATTCTTTTATGAAAAGTATGTTATTAGTTTCACTTTCTCACTATTTTGATGCATATAATTATATCGATTTAAATATAAATCAAGAAATTTATGAAAATAAATAAGAAATAGGTAGAAATAACCTTTGTAAATTAAAAAAATCATTTACTGCGATGGAAAAAATTTATATTGCTCTAAAATAAGAAAAAATATATATAAATTTCAAATTGGAATTGTTTTTAGTTTAGAATTGTTCATTATTATAAGAGTAAAATTTTTTTTACATGTGATTGTTGGAATTATAATATTTTATTCCTGATTTAAAAACTATATACAATCACGATCATTAAATGAAAAAAAGTGGATTAAAAAACGTAAAATAACAAAGTTTTCGATACAGTTTCTAAATTCCATGTAATAAAATAAAATAATTCATATTAACATTGGAGGAATCCTTAATTTTTAGATAACAATTAACATTGTCCAGGGATTCCATGAATCATCTGATAAACAACGATAAAATAGAATGCCTTTTAAACAAAAAGGATATAGAAGAGGTTAAAAAGGAAATTTCTAATATTTTTATAGTCTGGAATATACAAATTTTGTTTGTGACATAATAAAGCTACTAATCTTGAATAAGGAATGAAAAGAGACTTGCAATATGTCTTATATAAGAGTGTATTAAAAGCAAATGACGTAATCTGTAAAGTGTGTGACAACTAATACAATGTTTGAGCAATATGACTTAGATAAATCGGTAGGCCTGAGAGTCATTGACAGTTTAAAGCTGGGTCTGTCTAGCGGACTCCTTATAATGGAGGTGTTATGAATGCCTCAAAGTACCGTAATTAGAGTCAAATTTTAATAAAGTCGTATATTTAAGACAAGACAAAACAAGGATTAGTATTTGACATTAAGGGTTAGAAGTTTCACTATAAGCATCAATTTACGGCAAAAACATCTTTACATGTCTATTCGAATCAAATTATTCGAAACTTTCGCAACAATATACATGTGGTTTTGTATTCTAATAGATCTATAGTTGTGTTTCAAGCAATAGCATGAACAACCATATTACAATAACAGTCATATTCTATTTACACATTCTTGCAGAATTTCTCCAATTTTCTTTATACCGTCCAGGCATTTTTCGGAAATACCACGTTGGTTTGGGGGAGCAGTTTCTCAAAGCATCGCATGTAATCCTTTTTAGCTTTCTTAAAAATATATGTTTTCATCGATAAATATTAGCTGCAATTTTTATTCAGTACCATACCTTACACAATTGTTACGCTTTGCCATGACTCACATTTTTACACTTTTAGAAATTTGGATTATGTAAACATTCCATGTTTTTACTTTATAATGTGAAAACATGATGTTATTTGGGTTAGGAGGTTTTGATGTCTCCTAAATTTACTGACAAAAATACTTTTACCTGCTTTTAGTAATATTGCATTATTATGACATACGCTTCTTTGAAAGCGGATGCATTTTTAAAAGGGTGACCAGCTTTTACCGGCATTACCTTACTATTATAGTGTATGCCTATTTGCCCTGGCTTTCTGGCACAGAGGTAGTGCGTCTTCCTCGTGTTCTGGAAGTCCCGAGTTCGAGTTCCGGTTTCGGCATGGTTGCTCTTCTGTATACCATCTGTGCAGTGTGTGACTGTGATCTCCTGTAAAAAGGGGCTGTACAAGCGAATGTGACGAGTGTGTAGCTAAGTCGTACTCTTGGCCCAAGTTTGCGCTACTGCAAAAAAAAAAAGAGACGCTCCTTTCAGCTTGAATATGCTGCTGTATCTGCTGGGAGCTTGTCCATAGGCAAGTGCCATAAGTAAGAATAACAATATGCCTGTTATATATATTCGTTAAAAAAGTTTCATGATTTTTTTTAAAATTGGCTAATGACTTAAATTAATTAAGATAAATAATTTCTTTAAAATAATAAGGTTCTCTATTGATAACTAGAAATTTACGATCGAAGAATTCCTTTTCTGATTTGTATTGTGAATTGATGCAAACATTTAAATTTCATGAATGTGATTACATTTCAGCCTAAATTGGCTTTTGTACATAAAATTCATACGCGACTCAATCATATTCATGCAGATAACATGAATCACCACCTTATCTGCAGGTGAGAAACACAGAAGCATTTTAAATAGGTCCCAAAAAATTTGTACAAAGTGTTTTCATTGAGAAATTCTGCTTCAGTGTGTAATAGGCAAGTTTTCATCTGGAAAGATCCTGGTATTCTTGTTAATCCTGCATTTGTGTATGAAAGTAGTCAATTTAGAGGAGCCGGTAATTTTGGATGGACAGAGCTTTATTTCCAGTAATCGCCGCTCCAACTGGCGCAGGGATACAGAGATGGGATTCTCAGACTTATTATGGTCCTTTGTAGTAACCTAGTAGGAACTCATTTTCATAGATGATAACGTTAAACCTCAAAGAGTTCAGCCAGTTGACAGTTTCTTTTTCGATGAAGGATTCCTTTGAATGGATTGGTCTCCAGATTCTACTATAAAATCTGTAGAGAATCTTTGGAATATTCTAGGGAGAAGGGTTGCTAGTAGCCTATCATTCCTATTAACAATTCAGCAACTGTAAATACCGTTTCTATAGAAGTGCGAGAGAATACCCTAATCCATCATTGATAATAATTATTGATCATAAGATTATCATTAATCTGATAATAGAAACCTTATTTTTTATTGAAACTCACTATTATCAGAGATATCTCACTTATTATATATTTGTCATTATTATTTATTTTGCAGGAATCATAATTTTTTTGTTTACCAAAAAATATTGCGTCTTTTATATTTTAATAACGATAATTTAACCTTGTTAATTTTTCTTTGTTCGTTGTTGTTGTTTTTTCTTTTCTCTATCTTACAACCTCAATACATCATATATTAATACCAAAGTCGTTTCATATTAGTAGCTATTATCCAAAATGATAATATCCCCGAATTCTTCTAAGCAGTATATATCGATCATTTTAAATTAATGTATTCATAGTCACGGTTAGTAAAAATGCGCATATAGAGAATTCTCTAAATATAAAATACGAAAAGTTTGACTAAAATATCTAATCATGATACAAAAGAATTTTTTATGAATTTATTGCAACTAACATTTTTGGATAAAGCAATATTCGTTTTAAAATTCAACTTGTTTTGTCTTGTGTTATTCTAAAACTGGAGTATACATTTGGAAAGGAAAATCTATTATTTTTATTTCTTAAAAATTTATTTCCATTTTATATGCATTTTTGAAGAGCTACGAATTGATTGAATTGAAGTTCAAACAATTTGATGCAGTGGAATATAACTGAAATTCGACAAACAAGCAAGCGAAATTCGTTCTTTAAATTGAATTATGATCATGGGAATTAAATAACACTGATTTCCAGAATATGTATTATTTTTACTCGCCATTATAAAATATATGCAGCATAAAAAGCAATAAGTGTTAAGTATACACAGTTTTCAGTTTCAAGCAATGCTTATATAAGTCCTCGATTTTTGATTATGATTTTCTTACTACAAATATTTATAATAACATGAATACTAAACAAATTTGATACCAATTTAGGTCAATAAAATATGAAAGAAGAGATAAGAAATGAGCCACTATTTTAACATCAAATTTATTTATATAAATTTAAAAATATATATATATTGCATTATTTATTTATAAAACAGAAACTGCCATTCATCATATTTCATGGCGAAATGCAGTTTAGAAATTATTAAATCACATTTTATACCTTATGATTTACATTGAATTGTACAAAAAGAATAGCATAGTATGAATTATGTAATGAATTTATTTAGCTGAAAGACATTTATTCTGGAATCGTAGTTATACATTTTTTTTAATCTAACAAGAGAGAAAATGTTCCATTAATCGCCACAAGAGGAGACAGGGAAATCGTTCGAAGAGAAAGAGTTTGCCTCCCTCCATTACACATACGTCAGAGGTATAGCGATCTGTGTTTTGGAGTAAACCAACCAAAATAACATTGTTTGCTGACTTTTAAAGAGATTTTCGCACAACATTTGGTAAGATTGATGAATATGGCGTGTGTGTCAGCAACAGCATCAAGCTGGTAAAAACTATTTTAGTATTTACTTTAAAAAAAATAGAATTTTTACAAAAAAAAAGCCTTTTAAAATGATGAAAAGATAATAAGCAACATATAAAAAAGAGAGAAAAAAGGAAGAATTATTTTTAAAAATCAAAGAAGGAGAAATGCAAATAAAAAAATATAAAAAAAGTTAAGAAGGAGAAATTGGGGGAAAGAAAGAGATATAAAAAGAAGTAAGCATAAGTGAAGGAAAGGAATAAAAAAATTAACAATTGACAACGAAAAGAAAAAAAGAGAAAGATTGCTAAAAAGTAAAAAAAAAATGTCATATTAAAAATTTAAAGCAGTTCAGACTAAACCAGAGTTCGTATCTAAAAACAAAAACAGACCGGCTCAAATAATCGAATCTCTCTAAATAATGAACAAATAGAGAGCATCTCAGACAGATTGAAATATTATTGTGCTATAAATTGAACTAAAATGGGATTTTCTATGTAGAAGTTAAAAGATGTTATTATCGCAGTGAAAAACAAAGTCTAAAATGTTTTTAAATTCAGATGTTTTAGAACTGTAAGAGAGAGAAAAGAAAGAAAGTTGGTTTGATCAAACATAATCTTAATACATAACATTGTATATCGCGGGTATAGTAACCAATAAATACCTTTCTCGATCAATGCGAAATTAATAGATATTTTTCTCAAATATAGAGAAGCTACGAATTGTATTTCAAATATCAGAGAAGAATTAGTCTTTGAAATTACGTTTGCCGTTGTAGAGAAATGAAGATACTTATAGCAATTACAGCTACAATATTAATACTTAAAAACATGTACTTGATGACGACCGATAGCTTAAACTCTCAATGAAAATAACAAAAATAAAAAAAAACTTAATTCATAACTCCTAACTCAAATGAAAGAAATTCCCAATTCAAACGAAGTGAATTCGTAATTCAAATAAAGTGAATTCATAATTCCTAATTCAAATAAAGTGAATTCCTAATTCCTAATCCAAATGAAATGAATTCAGAAATCAGAATTTAAATAAAAGGAATTCATAATTCAAATAAAATGAATTCTTAAATTCAAATAAAAGGAATTCTTAATTTAAATAAAATGAATTCTTAATTTAAATAAAATGAATTCATATATTAAACAAAATTAATTCATATTTAAACAAAATTAATTCATATTTAAATAAAGTGAATTCATAATTTAAATAAAA
>JAOUZG010006048.1:0-10177 GCA_026289955.1 Argiope argentata
ATATATATATATATATATATATATATATATATATATATAAACTTACTGTTATAAGACGCATTTAATTATTTGACACGACCCGGTGAATCATACAAGAAATTTCCGGTTTTTGGTCGCTGTCATAGAGTCTGGTCGCTGCATAGTACACAATTTCTCCATCGCAATCAAAACTTTTTTTCGGTTAAGATCAATTTTGAAATCTTCACTATGGTGCGCTTAAAGAAACGTCAAGCCTACTCCAAGAACAATTTACGAATACCGTACGTACTGTGCAGTTATAATCAGGAACTGTGGCAACAACTGAAGTTGGATACACACTGATAAACGAAATGAACTATGAGCAGAACGCTGTTCTTTTTCTTGGTATATCCCAAGACGACCTGCTTGGTCGGACCTAATGGTCCTGTAACCTTCAAGGTATAAGACCTTGAAGGTTACCGGACAATTATTTATTTATTGGCTTATAGTCATCGCCAAAATATTGGCGGTAAATAAGGGTATAAATTAAAACCCATTTGATTAAAATAAAATATTTAAATTAAATAGTTGGGAAACCAATTCTGGAAACAGGAGACTGAGTTGAAAAATGCATGTAGAAATCAATAACACACTTAAGTATAAAAAATATTACAATGTCCAAAGGATGGAAGACATAGTTCAGCAATATCGAACAAAATACTGAATTCTAAAATCATATTTCTGTCCCGTTATGTAGGTTGAAAAATAATTGAATGGCACAAATCCAAGATGAAATTACAAAGCTGCTCTTTTCCTGTCGGAACAAGTATTTTACACAAGACACAAAGGAGGATTGTGGCAGAGGGCTGCTTTCAATGTCTGGCAAGGTAAGGCAATGCAATCCTTACCTTTCACATGTAATTACGACAGGAGAAAACGATACTTGCGTATTAAGCCGTCGATCTTTATTGCCAATGAGTGGCTAAACCGCCAATAATGGCAAACAACCGTCATTAATTTAAAAATTGTGAAAACCTTACCTATCGTCCGTCATTTTATTGATTTCGCAGATCCTTAAACGCTTTTTCTGTTCTGATTTTTTGACTAGTTAAAATGATTAAAATTTGGGATTCGAATGATTCGTGTACGAAAAGAGAACATTTGGATTCCTATTTGTCAGAATTTATGTGGCGTAGCCTTTAAAAGAAAGATGATCGATTTATAGATGTTCTGAAAGGCATCAAAGAATTCTGGCCACCTAAGTAAATTGGTTCGAGATGGTTGGCACATCGACGGTCTAATACGTAAGTACCAAGAAAACTAGGCCGGATTGTTCGGAAGTCGAATGATTGCTAACCGGATACTACAGAGTGCACTGTATTTATTATTTATTACAAAAGTCGTTTGTCTTTGTGTGTTCTATCAAACCTAGAAAATCTCATCCATCCATGCCTACCTTGTATAAACTTATCAGTACATTCGAGTCAATATGTAGAATGAAATATTCTGCTTTTATATAGGTAATCCAAAAAAATTAGTCAGAAGTTTTCCCCAATGAAAGGATAATCTGTGTCCTTGAGAATAAAATTATTATATCGGATTTAACATAAAAAAATATGCACGCTAATTGTTATTGCAGTAAAATAAAAAAAAAACCTGGGATTTTTATACAAAAAAATATTTTCAAACACATTTTTCCTGGCCAGTATTTATCACATGAGTTCTATTATTTTTTAAAATAGTTGTTTGTTTTTGTATTTTCTATCAACCCTAAAAAAGTTGTCTCATCCATTTGTCCCTACTCTCTATAATCTTATCGGTACATTCGACTTGTAGAATGAAACAGTCTGCTGTTTTAATCCATAAGGATTAGACAGAAGTCTTCCCTTATAAAACGATAATCTGTGTCCTTAAGAATAAAATTATTGTGTCTGATCTGATATAAAAAAATATGCACGCTAACTGTTGCTGCAGTAAAATACAATTTAAAAAACTACCGATGATTTTTATACCAAAAAAATATTTGAATACACATTTTTCCTGGTCAGCATTTATCACACGCGTTCTATTATTTTTTTTAAAAAAATGTTTGTGTGTTCTATCGGCCGTAAAAAGTTGTCTCATCCATCCGTGCCTACTCTCTATAATCTTATCGGTACATTCGACTTGTAGAATGAAACAGTCTGCTATTTTAATCCAAAAGGATTAGACAAAAGTTTTTCCCAATGAAATGATAATCTCTGTCCCTGAGAATAAAATTATTATATCGGATTTGATATTAAAAATATCCACGCTAACTGTTGTTGCAGTTAAATAAAACTTTAAAAAATACCTACAATTTTTATACAGAAAAAATATTTGCATAAACACTTTTCCTGGCCAGTTTTTATCACATATGTTCTATTATTTTTTTAAAAAAAAGATTTGTGTATTCTATCGGCCGTAAAAAGTTGTCTCATTCATCCGTGCCTACTCTCTATAATCTTATCGGTACATTCGACTTGTTGAATGAAATAGTCTGCTGTTTTAATCCAACATAGTAAATCCAAAAGGATTAGACAGAAGTTTTCCCCAATGAAGCGATAATCTGTGTCCTTGAAAATAAAATTATTATATTGGATTTGATATAAAAAATATGCACGCCAACTGTTGTTGCAGTAAAATTAAAAAAATATCGATGTTTTTTATACAGAAAAAATATTTGCAACCACATTTTTCCTGGCCAGTATTTATCACATGCGTTCTATTATTTTTTTTAAAAAAGATTGTTTGTTTTTGTGTTTTCTATCAACCCTAAAAAAGTTGTCTCATCCGTCCGTGCCTACCCTCTATAATCTTATCGGTACATTCGACTTGTAGAGTGAAATAGCCTGCTGCTTTAATCCAAAAGGATTAGACAGAAGTTTTTCCCAATGAAACAATAATCGGTGTCCTTGAGAATAAAATTATTATATTGGATTTGATATAAAAAATATGCACGCTAACTGTTGTTGCAGTAAAATAAAAATAAAAAAATACCGATGATTTTTATATAAAAAATTTATTTGAATTCACATTTTTCCTGGCCAGCATTTATCACATGCTTTCTATTATTTTTTTTAAAAAAATGTTTGTGTGTTCTATCGGCCGTAAAAAGTTGTCTCATCCATCCGTGCCTACTCTCTATAATCTTATCGGTACATTCGACTTGTTGAATGAAATAGTCTGCTGTTTTAATCCAACATAGTAAATCCAAAAGGATTCGACAGAAGTTTTCCCCAATGAAATGATATGTGTCCTTGAGAATAAAAGTATATCGGATTCGATATAAAAAATATGCACGCCAACTGTTGTTGCAGTAAAATACAATTTAAAAAACTACCGATGATTTTTATACAAATATATATATATATATATATATATATATTTGAATACACATTTTCCCTGGTCAGCATTTATCACACGCGTTCTATTATTTCTTTTAAAAATATTGTTTGTTTTTGTGTGTTCTATCAACCCTAAAACCAGTTGCCTCATCCATCCGTGCCTACCCTCTATAATCTTATCGGTACATTCGACTTGTAGAATGAAATAGTCTGCTGTTTCAGAGATAAGCCAAAAAAAGATTAGACCGACGAGGAGATAATCTGCGGCCATTGAGAGAAAGGAAGAAGAAGAAAAAGTCATCCGCCTTCTAAACGCTTTCATTCTGTGTGCTCAGCAACGCATCGCTACCACCGGAAGACTTTCGGTTGTAGCCGGCCATGTTAACTTTCGCCTCATTAAAGAGACCTTTTATTTGTTCTCCGAAGCGGAAAACGTAATAATTCTACAACCGAAATCTCTGCTTCCAAACCGAGCATTATCCCGACAGATTTACGACAATATAGATGGAATCCGACGGCATTCGACATGGATGAGTGTGCTGCCGTTAAGGCGTCCATACGATTGGCGGCAACAAAAACTCATAAGTAGATGGCACCCGAAATAACTCCCGAGTACAAAAAAATGTTTGATTAAGAAGAGACTTCAGAAGTGTTCTTTTCTTTTATGTACAGAGGGAAGATATGGAACGTGGAAAACCGTTGCTGTCTCTGGAACGCTGCCCTCGAAAATGACATTGAACTCGTAGTGGCAAATGGTATCGAAGGACAAAACTTCGTTTTAAAACTGAAAACATATATTTTTCGGAAAGTATGTCTTTTTTTTATGGCCGCTTTGGCCGTTAGATTATGTTTTATATAAAAAACATAAAGTTTTTGAAAAAGACATTAAAATTGAATGCAAAATTTAGAATGAAAGAAAAAAATTGCCTTTCGAGTTCTTCTTCCTGGTTTTTTTATGAAAAATAAATTGAGATCGTTTCTTAATACTTCCTGTGTTATGGCGAGAAAAGAAGAATTGCCTGAAACAGAGGAAATTCCATATTATTAAGCAGTTCAGCTGAATTTCCATATGCCTTCGACTGCCTTTGTTTAGAAATAATTTAAATAAACAAAGAATAATAAGCGATTTATGTGGTTGAAAATTTAGAGACGCTTAACAAGAATATCTGATGAGAAGAATCTGTACTTTTGTTCATAAAAATATTTATATTTCAAAAAAAATTGTTAAAAAAATAGTGAATGAATTGAAGAATTTGAAAGAATTTGAGTTGTATTTTTGCTTTTTGTAAAGCCCTATAATTAAACAAAATTTTTGGCGCTTTCCTATTAAAAAACTTTCTCTAATATATTAAAACATAAATTACAGTACTATTTTTTCATTAACATGAAGAGTATATAGCATTTTGAAAGAAAAAAAAAATACAAAAAGTAATGCAGATCGTTTTCATATAATAAATTGAACAATCTTTTATTACATCATCGTTAATACCCCCCGGGGCATCCCGTAATTGAGAATAAGAGGCTACCGGCATGGTGGTTGGATCTCGCCACCCTGGTGGGTACACTAATAAGTAAGGGTGGCTCCTCCCATCGATGACAGTAAGTACTTCCTATGGACAGGGTTGAACCGTGGCCGGTGATGGCCCTTTGGATTCAACCACCTGAGTTCCCGCTAATTGCTGTTAATCCTTGTGCATTCTTGGCGGGTCGGAGAGTCTGTCTATGATTTATTACTAACAGCATTTCAAGAAAAGCTTTTTTAACTTTTCCTTAATTATAAATCATTTCAATACCACTTACTTCATTTAATTGTACTCTCCGACCCGCCATATTGTAGTGGGTCGGAAAGTCTGGTTTGACTAGCATCATCGTTAAATAACATGTTAAGACCATTTTATTTGGATCATAAGCTCAAAATATCTTAATAGATAGTATATATATATATATATATACTAGCGGACCCGACAGACGTTGTCCGAAAATTTCAAACTTTCTTGAATGAGTTATAACAATCTGGTTCGTTTTGATGAAAAATTGTATGCAAATGTTATTACAATACCTGACGTCATCACGTGTACAGATCCCACAATTAAACCTATCGATTGCTTGTGAGTATACGTATACTATGAGCTAAGTTGAATATAGATACTTAAACTGAACTGAAACTTAACTGTTTCTATTCAACTTTGTTGAATAGAAATTTAAACTTGTTTTAATTAAAGGGTAAAAAAAGATGAAATTCGATCTATTGTTATTAAAAGGTATATTTTTTTAAATCTATAAAAAATAAATTTATCGTAATGTCGTTTCATACACGATATGTTTGGTTAATCCTTGTGGGGTATAAACAAACAAATTCAATGGGTTTCCAACCCTCGAACACGCAACATTGCTAAATCTAAGCCATAAATTGTCATCGTTTGACTTAGTGACTTATTAATAGTCATAGCTAATGCCAAGCGAATTGGAAATTGCAAACGTTTGAATGGGATAGGTGAGTCTGAAGGAATCATTGGGATCCGCAGTAAAAGTACAACTTCATCCTGAAATTTAGTAGCCTCAAGAATACTTCTCATGATTTTTATGACTAATTGCGTGCCATTGCATAATTTTGGTGCATTCAAATTTCGAAGCAAAATGATAGGTGAGTCAATCTTCAATCTCAAGTTATGTGGTAAAGTTTTACAAATTAACTCCGCATTCAAAAGACATAAATTAAAACATGTTTGTTTTAAGGCTTATTAATTGAGTTAATAATGTATTCGTTATAAATGCATGTTATCATGAAATAGCAGGGTCGGAAGAAATCAACTTGAAGGCTTTGACAAAGATAATCCTAATACTCCTTTCTTATACTTTGATTGATGTCAAATGTTTGACAGTTAGAGAGAGTATGTTTTAAATTTTTTTATTACTTTATTTGTTTTATTTTAATTCAAAAGTACTTCAAAATGAATCCGAAAAAAATTGATTAATTAATAATGTTTAATTTTTAATGCATCAAACACTAAAAAAAAAGAAAATTGTTTAAAACATATATTCTTTCAGGAATAAAATAAACACATTGAGGGCACATTGGATGATAAAAATGTAAAAAATCGATGACATTTGCGATATCTTTATTTTGATATTTGATGTATATTTAAGTTGTAAGCTATCGTTTGGAAAAAAAATTATTTTGATATATTAATTCGTTTGCACAATATCAGCATTTATTTTATTTTTATTAGGATGCCACACCCACTTTCCATTTGGACAGCTGCAATAAAAACAGTTTCGTTTTCCTCCAAACACTGCTATTCGTAATTCTGATTTTAAGCTGTTGTTTTTGCTTTGGCAGATGTTAAAAACTTCTACCTTTTCTTTCTTTTGTTGTTTGTTTTGGTTTGTTCATTCATTCGTCATACATTTCATATTCGAATGGTTCGTTTCAGTTCCTTTGAAATTAGATACCAAAACCGCTCTATTCAGGGTTAAAATTGAAAATTACTTTTAATAACCTTTTTTTTTTCTAAATTTTGTTTTTTAAAATTTTAATCAGTTTCCACTACCGAAAGCCTAAAGGACGTCCAAATAAAAGCAGACAAAGTCTGAAAATGTTAAGATATGATGGACAAAGAAATATTTTGATTCATAACCAAGCAATTCTAATGACATTTTGTAAGCTTCTACCAACTAAAATAAACCTGAAATAATGAATTCATCATCTTAAAATTGTATATAATAGTTATATTTTACTGTGCAATCACTTTAGTATTCTTGTTTGAAGAATATTCTTTGTCATGAATGTCAAGAAAGATTTCTTCAAATCCTTCAAGCAAGTTTTTTTTTCATCAAAAATGTGTCTATTATGTGCTAAATATGGTAAAGAATTTCGTTCTGTATTTACTGGTGAAAGGGAACTTACATTAAAAAAAACCTTTTAAGTGAACAACAAAGTTGTAGAGGCCTTCTTGTTTCCACAAAGAAAATATATCAAAATTTGATTGCTGCTTTATTATAACTCAGAAAAAAAGTTCATTATATAAAATAAATTGTATCTTATAAGCATATATCATATTGTTATCATATAATAACAATGAAATTCAAAAAAATCAGCAGATGTCAAATTAGAAGAAAAACATGAGCTCATAATTTATGAAACAGGTGTATTTTGATTTGCTTCAAATTTTTTATTATATTTGTTTATGGCTGCAGATATAGTTTAAAAATGTTATATGAATATAAATTAATCTTTGTGGCTAATGAAATGTAACTAAGCAAGTCTAATTTTTATTTGAACTTTTTTTTGATGATGATGATGAAAAAAAGGAGTTGGTTTGGTTTCACCAATAGTATTTCCTTTATATTCTTTGAGAACTCTTACAAAAATATTTTAAATTTATAGATGTATATATTTCATAAAATAAACAATTCTTTTGATAAAAAGGAATATTTAACAAATTTAAGTTATTTCAATTTTGTTTCTGCTCTGTAAATGTACATTTAAATGTATTTTTAGCTTTTTCTCAAAATGAAATTTTGTGATGCCCTTCAAAATTTCAAATACTCTATGCACATTCTATTTTTAGTTACAACTCTGAAACTTTTCTCTTATGCTTCATGAACATATAATAAAATAATTTGCATTTATAGATGAATTATCTATCTTATATTTTTTTTATTGAAGATCTCAAATAATATTATTACATTGATTTTTTAACATTTTTCCAAAACAGTCAATAATATCAAGTTTTAAAGGGAAAATCACATTTTGAATAAATTTAAGCATGCAAAATATCATGAAAATTTCAAAACAATACAATATTTGTGCCTATTAATAAAGATTTACAAATTGACCGTTGGGACGGGTTTGAATGAATACTCTGCGGGAATTAAACAATTTTGCTTTCATAAAGTTGATGTATAGAAGTAATAATATAGATACTGTGAAATAGAAAACTTTATTTTACATTTACTTTTTTAGAAAATGTATTTATTTATTTCATTTCAAAGAATCATGTGCTGAAAATTACATTTTTCAGGATTTAATTTGCAGCAAAAATTTTAAAAGAATATAAACAGAATCTTGAAAGCATGTTAAGCCGAACATTGTTATAATAGGGGGAAAAAACTGAAGCCTTAATCATATGGCAATTACTTATGACTACAACTTAAAACAACTTTAAAAAAAGATGTACTTAAAAATATATAAAATGAATTGTATCTTATAAGCATGTATCATATTGGCATGATATAATAACAATGAAATGAAAAAAAATGCAAAAAATCAACACATGTCAAATTAGAAGAAAAACATGACATAATTTATGCAGCAGGTGTATTTTGATTTGTCTTCAAATTTTTATTATATTTGTTTAAGGCTGCATATATAGTTTAAAAATGTTATATGAATATAAATTAATTTTTGTAGCTAATGAAATGTTATTAAGAAAGTCTTAATTTTTATTTGAACTTTTTTTTTTGATGAAAAAAGGGAGTTAGTTTGATTTCACCAATAGTATTTCCTTTATATTTTTTGAGAACTCTTATAAAAATATTATAAATTTATAGATGTATATATTTCATAAAATAAACTATTCTTTTAATAAACATGAATATTTAATAAATTTAAATTATTTCAATAATGTTTCTTGTCTGTAAATATACATTTAAATGTATTTTTAGCTTTTTCTCAAAATGAAATTTTGTGATACTCTTCAAAATTTCAAATACTCCATGCAGATTCTATTTTTAGTTACAACTCTGAAACTTTTATCTTATGCTTTATGAACATATAATGATATAATTTGCATTTATAGATGAATTATGTATCATATTTTTTTTATTGAAGACCTCAAATAATATTATTGCATTGATTTTTTAACATTTTTCAAAAAAAGTCAATAATATCAAGTTTTAAAGGGAAAAGCACATTTTGAATTAATTCAAGCATGCAAAATATCATGAAAATTTCAAAACAATATTTGTACCTATTTAAAAATTGGCCGTTTTTCCGGATTTGAATGAATACTCTGCATGAATTAAACAACTTTGCTTTCATGAAGTTGATTTATAAAATTAATAATATGGATGCTGTGAAATAGAAAACTATACTTTGCATTTACTTTTTTAGAAAATATATTTATTTATTTCATTTCGAAGAATAGTGTGCTGAAAATGACATTTTTCTGGATTTCAAAGGCAGCAAAAATTTAAAAAATATATAAACAGAATCTTGAAAACATGTTAAGACGAACTGTTAGTATGGGGAAAAAAAACTGAAGCCTTATTCATTTGGCAATTACTTATTACTACGACTTAAAATAACTTTAATAAAAAAAATGTACTTAAAAATATATAACAGAAATACTGTTTAATTACAAAAGCAACATAACTAACCTTTTAATAGCGATTATCCGAAGTAAAACAAAACAGCAAACCAATAGTTTAGTCTCCGTTTAAATTAAGCTCTCAACAAAATGCGAATGCGTTAAACTTCATCAACAGAGAAGGCATTTTTTTTCCCACATGAGTTGGGTAGGTTAGAAATTTTGAATTTCCTTTATTCTGTTTTATTTTAACTTAAAAGTACTTCAGAATGAACCTGAAAGGTCTATTAATTAACGATGCTTAATTTTAAATGCAATAAATGCAATGAAAATAAAAAAATCGTTTGAAATAATCGATCGGAAAAATGTTAAGCCTAACCTCATCACTGTTAGAAAAAAAAACCTAAAACCTTTCTCATTTCGCGATGGGGGAAGGAAGTTATTTTGGCGGGAAAGTTAGTTTTTAATTAATAATTAAAATTCTACATTTTGTAGTGGACGGAATTGTGAATCTAAACCATTCTCGAATCCACTTGAACACAA
>JAOUZG010006052.1:0-14562 GCA_026289955.1 Argiope argentata
TTTTTCTAAAATTATTCTCTCAACCAGAATTTTAGTTTTGCATTATATTTACTAAACTTATCTTTGAGAATTTCGAAATGATAATTTTTCTTACTTTTCTGCAGTCATTTATTTCCATTTTACTTAAATACGAATTGTAAATTAGATATCACTCTTTGTTCAGGACTGTAACCAGTTTTAAATTTTTGAAAACTGATATTTTATTTGAAGATGGAATTTCGTAAATCCCATTCTTCTTTACTCTCAAATGTGGAAAGAGAATAACCTTCTCCATATTTCACTTTTGATGTAGTTGTTTTCTTTAAGATTTTTGTAAGTATTGGAAGTAAGTTTTAAGACCTTTCTGTGATACAACTGGTAGAAAAGTGTATGAAATAAAATATGTCTTGATTTTTCAATTGATATAAATGTATGAATTTTTTATTTAATTTAAATATTTTCATAAATATTTATTTTTTTAGCTCTTTCTCTCTACACAGCTATAAATACACATCTATGATAGCATATGCCATAATATTTGTTAAACATTTTTTAAATACTTAATGCCAGCTGAGAGTAAAATGGATAATAATTGACATAATCTAAAAGTGATTCAAATAGTACAGCAAAAGAGGTGAGAGAACATAGAATTTTAAATCGATTTGGGTTTACACTAACGAGCATGTGATTATAATCGGTAAATTTCGTAAGGATAAATGTAAAAGAATTCGTTGAATTTTATTGTTGGCTTTTCCTTAGTAGTTTTCGTTTACAAAAGCTGTCTCCTTTTGATAAAAAGTAACTCTTATTTTCAGTTTACAGATGAAAAAGATTCATAAATTGATCCTTATTCAAATAATTCAATGCAATTGTATGCCGAAAAGATTCTAATATGAAATAAAAGATTCCAGAACAAAAAATTTATTGTATTGATGTTCACAATTTAAATGACTAAATATAATATACATTTTTATTCATTTTCTTACACAATATTTAAATACCTTCTGAAAAACGTGATAAATAAGAAATATTTCAGACGAATGTTAATTTTGTTTTAAAATTTTATCATTATAAATATGCTACTTAAGAATTAAAATAATTGCTATTGTGAGGACTGCTTGTATGTAGTTACATTAATGTAACTGCATACAAAGCTGTAATATTAGTTTAGGACTAATCTTTTAATTCAATCGAATGACATCTGATACCAGTGGATATTCTCTTTGCTTAACTGTAACATCACATCGTAAAAAGATAATCATGAGTTTCTTTTTTAGTTTTATGTATTTACTGAATTTTTAAATTCATTTATCCATATAAGTTTAGGTTAGTAGAGCATTGGACTCCTACTCCTTAGGTTACGAGTTCGAAACTCACCGGCCAAAAGATTCCCCGAATGCGTGGCGGCTGGCGTTCGTTAAGTCCGTTCGTGGTCGCAAAGTTCTTCATATAGAGAGTAATACCACTGGGGGTACTGAGTCAGAGGTGATCGTTCTCTGTTCCAGGTCTAAATTACGATCTGAGATGAGTGAATGAATATGCATGAATAAAATCTGCCCACTAAAAAGGATTGTGGCGTGTGTGTAGCTAAGTCAACCTAGATGGCGCTACTTGTAAAACAAAAGACATATATCTCCAGCTTAAAATCTGCTGATGTATCAGCGGGGCTTGTCCATGGCAAGTGCCATAAGTAACAAAAACAACATGTATATTTTTATGTTTATATATTTATACGTAATACTAGTACTAAATTTGATACTACTTTCTACTAATTTTATGTATTCAGTATACTTTTATGTATTTTATTATTATTATTCATTATCTTTTTTTATATATAAATTAAAATTCTAAATACTTTCAGGATTTGCATCTAATTTGCTCATGCTTTATATTTAAGTCGAGTAATTGGGCCAGAACCTGAACACAACTAAATGACAGAATCGAGTCCTGGTTTTAGGGACGATTCAGGGTTTTCAAACAGTAATAAGATGTTAATTATTAACATGACACACTATCTAATTTTCAATTTAATTTCTAGAGATCGCGATGCTAGTTTAGATATCTTCTCTGCAAAAAATCAAAATGAAATTCTTTTATAAATGCATCAAGTTTTATTATATGCCCAAAATTTGTTTATATTCTAATAAATATATCATTACAGTTTCAATTGATGAAAATTAGGTAAATTGAGTTTTTATAATCAATGTATGTTCTACCAATAGATTTTGTGATTTCGATATATCTGTATGATTAAGATTACTTCACCGGTCAACAGATAGCTAGACCAGGTAATCTAATGTTTAAAAATTTAGTATAATTTAAATAAGACAAAAGAGATACACCATGAGTGTGTAAATGGGTGACTAAGATTCGATTCATTTACACTGAAACGACTGTAAAAGTAGTAGAGAAAATGCTTTCTATTTAAATGCTTCTAAATTTATTCTCTACATAAGGTATAGAATGAATCGTTTACATATATAGAAAACTGTATAATAATTTTTTGTCACATATATCGATTTTGAAGAATTAAATTGCGTCTGTTTTTAGAAAGAAAATAACAAAATATTCCAAAAACGATTTTCTATTGAAACCTTAAATTACCTTTTTAATTTGAAATTATTATTTTATATTTTAATTACAAACCACATTAGGGTTGCATTGTTTAGCTATCAATTACTATTGGAATAATTGTTGGCTTTAATAATAAAGGATGAAAATTAATAGCAATATAATAATCGCAAATTTTCGCAAAACGTCAGGTTAATTTATAAATTAAAATACAAGCATATTTCAAGCATTATCAAATTCAGTTATCAAGTCGATAGATTGTGGACACGTTCAGATAAAATAAACACTTTTCCTGGGTAGAAATTTTCAATCATTCTAGTAATTTTGTAATATTATTTTTGGGCCCTGTTAGTGCTATTGCAGTGTTCGCTTTGACATGAAGTAAAAAGTACTTGAATTCCATAATGTTAGAGAATCTGCCGATTCTGTATATTTGAGTTAAATTACGAACTAAGCGGAACTTTTTACAGTGGTGTTTATTTGCATGCTCAGACTACCGCCAAATATCAAGTCATGAATGTTTTTAGTTTAATTTTATTTCTAAATCCATCTTGGGATTTTTGAAGTAACATGTTAATAAAGTAAAAAATGACTGAATTAGAAATTTATAATTTTCCGCTTCACATAATGAAAAAACCAGGCTCACTTTTTCTACAAATATGTTATTAAATCAAGATATGTTCCTGATTATCACCTGAAGAATGGAATTTCGATCTTGGTATTCTTCATAAAATTATGAATCAATCTTATGTTTTTGATGAACAGTTACCAGACCAGTAGCATAAGAATATATATTCATGAGCTTAAGGGTTTATTACTTATGAAATGTAATAAACACTCTTATCTTTGATGACACTTTTCAAATTATTAAATCATAGAAGACGTATTGTTCTTATTCCAGAAATAAATTGGTGCGCAATTACTAAATAAGAAATGTTTTAATTTTGAATAAGAGGTTACAACTATGTTTAGAAATATACAGATGAATTTTATTAAGAAATTGTGAATTTATTTCAGAACAAATGTTGTAGAATACGTGTATTTGTTGTATCATTGAAGTAAAAAAGATTCATGGAACCTTTTAACTTGTTTTTAATCAGCATTACGCTCCTTTATCCAAATCGTAGAAAGTAGAACAAATGTTTTTTTACTTCAGCATTATAAGTACACCGATTCTTGAAATTAGTTACCTTAAAAGTTTGATTTCTTAAACATTTAATACTTTCTAAACTCAAGTTATCTCACTTGTATATTCATTACAATATGCATTTTATTTTAACCTGGTCTATCACAATAATGGCTATTTTCGTTTTTTCTTGCATGTTGGATTATTTCGGTTTCATGCTAATTGAATTTTAGATATTTATCATCTTTTCGAAATGAAAAATTATTTTTTAAAGATTCTTATTTATCAAGAAGGTTGTACTCCCACTGCTGTGATGTAGATTTGGAGAGGGGATGCCAGCTCAAGTATCGTTCTCGTCATCTGATAGCGTTTCAAACTTACGAGATCCCTCACAAAACAACACTAGTTTTGCTTTAAAACTGGTCGTTAATATTATTAAACCAAATTAATTTATCAAGGAACTTCATTCTAAGATCAATGCAAGTCAAAATGCTTTAATGAGTAAGAAACTATAATTTTGCGTGTCTCATCATTTAGTCTCATAGTACTATGCGGATGAGGCATGGCCTAACCACTGATGGAGTTTCTCTGTTCTGCAATGGTGTCTGGGGAATCTCAGCTGTAATAAACACCACATCAACAAGAAAGCCAAGAATAAAGTCTCAAGGGATATTAGGACCACTGACCAACATTTTTCATAGGAAACTCGTCCATGTCCGTGAAGGATGTAACTCAACCCTCGAACTCTTATTCGAACCTTCGAATTCTTATCATACCTCTAAAAGATTGAAAATCTGATCTCAAGATGATCGATCTCAAAGATTGAAATCCGTATTAAATCCTAAAGAGTTCCATCAAAATCACTTAAGTTTATTTTTTGATAGCGGGAATTGATGTTTAGTAAAACTTTATTCTCTTAACTCCATGCTTAAGAGTTCAAAAATCTTATTTACAAACTTAAAAGAATAAGATAGGAATAAATAGACAATGCATTGGCTCATAAACGCCAAAAGCAACAACTACAAAAAGTTCTTAGTGGCAAAAGTAAGTAAAAAATGAAAACAATAAATTAAATGAATAGAAAATACAATCACGAGATAGCATAGCTAAATAATTAACACCATTGAAAATGTAAGTAGTTTTTACGTTTTTTAACGTACTTTTTAAGCATTCCAAAAGTTTGATGCTGATATTGATTCCTATTCACTTCATCATATCTTTCGAGATTTGAACAACTTTTAATGGTGCTATTGATTGTGTTTTACCCATGGGGATCATGACCTTCGCAATTTATCGTGTCCCCCGTTTTCCTCTTTTAAATTCACCAAGGAAAAATTATCTGTGGAGGATGCCTTTTACAGTCCTAACCTTATACAGGGTGTACATTCATTATTGTCGGGGTTTCTGTATCTCTTAACTTTCAAATAAAAAAATATAACCTAAACCGATTACGTATTCGAAAATTACAACTCAAGAAATCTTATTAATGATATTAAAGTGTAAAGATTGCCCAATTTGCTCTTTGTAGGCCATCAGTTGAGGGCGATTTATGTATTCGTAAAATACAACTCAAAGAATTTTATTCATGATATTAAAAAGATTGAATTTGCATTTGGCTGTCCTTCGTGGCTAGTGACACATCTAGATGGAATTCGGTTTCCTTCCAAGTGTTCTCCAGCACTTGTGGGGTAACAATTCTGCGCTTCAGATCATAAAGGGAGGGCACATGGGTCTTGTACACAATGTTCTTGACAATCCCTTGCAGAAGGAAGTCCAGCGGTGTTATATCTGGTCATCTCGGAGGTCATGGGATTGATTCACCTCCTCTGTCGGGAAAGTTCTCGTCTAAAAAGTCACATACAATCATGCCCCAATGTGGGGGTGCACCATCCTGTTGAAATAACACATCTGGCTGATGTTGCTGCATCTGAGGAACCGCATATATCTCTAGCCTGTCAAGGTAGGTCACGGAGTTTATTGTTGTTTCAGTAAAGAAGAAAGGTCCAATAACTTCAGTATGTGACAAAGCGCACCGAAAATTCCCCTTTGGACTATCTTTTTCCAATTCTCGAAAAGCGTGCGGGTTCTCCGGGTCTCATATTCTACAGTTACGTTTATTCACTTTTTCTCATACAGGAAAAGTGGATTTGTCACTGAAGAACCGTTTCCAAAGGTAATTTTCATCATCCTCAATTCGAGTCAAAAAAAATTTCTGCAAACTCAAAATGACGCAGTTTATCATTCGGTTAAACAGTTTGCACAAATTGCACTTTTTAGGCATTCAGAGGAAGGCGGTTATGGTTAACTTTCCATAACGTCGTATGCGGCATATGTAGCTGCACAGCTGATTGTTTCGTTGATTTTCGTGGACTGCGAGTAAACTTTTCTTGGATGCAATCAACGTTTTCCTGCGTAGTGCTCGGTCTTCCCGCTCCCTTTAGGAGTAGAACGCTACCAGTTTCCTGAAATTGTGTTAACCAGCGTCTAATAGAATTATCCGAAGGAGAATATTTCTTGTACATTGCATTGAAGTGACGTTGAGTAGTTATGACTAATTTAGTTTCGAAACACCTCAATACACACATTGCTTTTTCTTGCACAGTCGCAATTTTTATTTATGAAGTCATAATTACCCATACTGCAAATGCGATAAGATCACATTTTTGCCACGTAAAATTCTTTGAGTTGTAATTTACGAATACGTAATCGGTTTTTGCGTATTTTTTTATTCGAAAGTTATGAGGTACGAAAATCCCGACAATAATAAACACCCTGTATTATGTTGTAAAAATAATATACTTCCATATGCTTTGCCTACGTTTTGTTGTATTGAGAAGAATATCTTATATTCATATTCAGCACTTGCAATCTTATTTTGCTCGCTTGTTTTTTTAGTTTAAGTCTTCTAGATTTTTTTATGGCTATTATGTTGACATCCTTAAGGTTGATTTGGCTTCCCGTTATAAATAAAATATTTGTGTACCCTAATTTTCGTTTTTTAAATTTTTACTTATAAGTAAAGTGTTAATATTTGTCAATCCGGTGAAAAATAAACTTTAATTTTGAGATTTAATGTTTACATTTTTCTAGTGATTTTAATTGCAGCATTAAAGCAAATATATTTATGTACACTTTTTTGGAATTTTCTCTCGGATTGATGAGAAACCTTTTTCTTTTATGGAGTATTTTAATCGGATGTTTTTACCCTTGAAGGAAAATGATTTTAATTAACATTTAAAAATATCTATTTAAGGGTTTCTAACAAGAATCTGCATTAAATTTTAGCTAGCCTATTGAGAATTTTTAAATCGATGTTAAAATTCTCCACTTTCTGATGCACAATTCTTTACATGAACAAAATAATTACATTATAAAATTTTATAAGACTGATATAGCTATGATTTGCAATCACTGAATTGTTGAAAAATAATGTTTCAAGTAATAACTTAAATAATTAATCAGATTGAATTTTGAGCATGATGCAAGATATTATCATTCATTAATCAAAACATATCACTGAATTATCCATTTTTTTAAATATTAATAACTTGTTAAAATACAAAACATTTGAAATAGTTTATTGTTCAGAAATTTTAAAGATTAAGTGCATGTTTAAGAAATAAGAGCAAATCTGAATGATATACTAAACTCAAATAATTTAAATTTTCAAAAAAAAAAATTATATCTTTTTTTGAATTTAAAACTTGAAACTGTCATTGCAGTTGAAGATTTGAAGTCTCATTATGCTGCCTGTTTTCCTTATAACATATTTTGCTTTTTTTAATTAAATAGGATTAAAAAGTACTAAACGATATATTTTTTTCAAATTCTTATAGCTGATTTAAAGCTAAGAAAACGAGTATTCTTAGCTTTGCCAGATTCATTTTATCTTTAAATTTTCTGCTTTTTTTATGTTTGTTAAAGAAATTAAAATAAGCTCCATGATATAGATTCTACTATTTTATTTTCAATTTTATATCAGTGTAAGTTTCATGAGTAAAATAGATAGTCCATTAATATAAGATATTGATAGATTTGTGACCAAAGAACCAGATGTGTATCTTTCAATTAAATTATGAATTTCTTATGATTAAAAAAATCTTAGTATGAAATTTAAAAAATGCGCATTTATCATCACAGTTTTAAATTTCTAAAAGTAAGTAATTATTTATGTTTAAAAATATAAAAATATCTAAGTGGATTCTTTTAATTATTTAAAATATACCTTTTCTTAACAATTGAAGACACATTTTAAATTAGCTAAAATGTGATAAATATAGGTATTTATTTTAAATGCTAATTATTTTGTCACTACCTTATTTTTAATGCAAAATATGCTAAGTTCATCTCATTTCAAATCAAATATTTTTTCTTCATCTAAATATGTTTATTTTGTACATCATTTTTAATAAACTGTGGAACTATAATTTCTCATATAATGAATATAGCCGTTGTAAAGAAACATATATCTTTTGTAGAACATTTTCTTCAACCAAAATCAATTTTTTAAGAAAACATTAAGATAGGAAAGCAGACCAGTGGTACAACTCCGAATATTATAAAAACTTATCAACAGACAGCTGTAAAGTGCTATACATTCTCAAAAATTAGATTCATGCCTTTGAAATTTGTTTCTTTAAATAAAAAATAGCCGAGTTTGAATTATCAATAAAGATAAATTTCATTTCCCATTCTTTCCAAATTGAAATAAAAAAAAAAATAAAAGGCCCTCTCGCTTTTTTAAATTGGCCGTATTCGAGAAAACTCTCCCTCAATGAATCTAGATTATTTTTTTCGCTGCTTCCCTATTAAGGTATTCAAAACCACTGACGTCAGCTTGCATCATTTTAAATTCTGATCATGACCGTAGCTAATGCTCAATTGTAGTTATTCCATTTCATCGTGGATTTTATTTTTCGATGGGGAACTAGAATTATTTTTCACTTTCATATTGAAACTTAGAATTTACATGATCAATTTACTAAGATAGTTAGCAAAAAAGCGTTGCGTTTCAAATACTTTTTTTTATTTATCATCTAAAGGTACTTCAATGGATAGTATTTACTGTAGATTTAAATATAAAATAGTACCTTGATAAACGTCTATAAAGCCCTTTACTTATTAATTAGGATACAGCCTATCAAGTTCAAATCTATTTATTTATTTCAAAGGGAGACAGAGTGTTTTCGCATGAATAACTTATATGAAATTTATATCTATTAAATCAGGAAAACAACTGAAGAATTAAATTAAAAAATAAAAATAAAATATATATGTTGGGATGAAAATCCTTACTTTAAATTATTTTAAACTTGAAGGTTCAAAGATGAGTTTTGTTATTCTTCAAAGATGAGTTTAAATTACTCTTCAGATATTGGCAATAAGTTAGATCCTTGACATTACTCAAAACTGTAACGGACGTTTGAAAATGAGGGGGAGGGCATAGTTTGACAATGTGTTGAAAAGAAATCCGTGTTTCAAAAGATAAACTAGGAAAAAATTAGAAGTAACATTTTCAACAGTTTTAATGTAAATTATAAGCTTGAAATATAGAAAATCGTGATAAACCTCTTGAACCCAGAAGTTGAAATGTTTTTCAGTTCGGACTAAAGCGGATAAAAAGAGAATCAATTTTCAGGGCATTATTAATGTTAATTTATCACAGAAATGTAATTACATGCAACAACACATGCACAGGTACGCAATCAGATGTTTTGCTGAGATAAATCATAGTGTTGAATTTTCGTTCTTTTACGAAACTTCATACATTTGAATTTAAAACACTATTTTATGCATCAAATTATTATAGACATTAGAATCTTACTATTAATCTTTTTGAAATATAAATAAACTTCCTCCAAAGCACCAGAAACCCGCCTACTGAAACTATATTTTTCAGTAGGCGGGTGTGCAATATATGCAAAATATTGTGTGCAAATGCAATTTATAATAAATTTTTAGCATCGAATTACTCGTTATGTACTGTTATTTCATTTTCGTATTTCTTGTAAAAAAAGTTCAGTTCTAGTATTGAAATAATATGGTGTATTGTTTCATATATGCACAAGTAATACATACTTGACAGTTAAAATAATAAAAATCTATGCAAATATAGTCTCTTTTAAAGTTGGATATATTACTTAATATTGTTACTAACAAATAGAAATTCTAACACAAAAGCAATAAGAAGATGTATATTTTATTGTCTATGAAAACACGTATTAAATATTCGCAATTTGAAAATTCACAGCGAATTTACTCTATTATTTAATCCGCTAATTTCAAATAACAACGAAGCTATAGATTTGCACGACAGAAAGAGAAAAGACGGTCTCTCACGCTACGCCAACCGCGTCGATCGTTGCCCGATCTCAACTGAACTTAAGGCGTGTTTTACTGAAGTGGGCGGAGAAAATCTAGAAACGACGCGTTTCTTCCAGGTAACTCTGGAACTTTCCCAACTATTCTATAAGAACAAATCTTTAATTATTAGCTTCTACTCCACATTGTAGCACGCGATAGAAACCGTTAGTGATCTTATTATGTCGTCAACGCACCTATATCATCAAATGGTCTTTTCTTACTATTGCGTGATTCCATTGCAATGATTTTTTTTCAATTTAACTATGTTTAAATATTTACAATATTTACACAACAATTCAGAAAAATTTACAATATTTACACAGCAATTCAGAATTATTTACAATACTTACACAACGATTCAGATTTATTTACAATACTTACACAACGATTCAGAATTATTTACAATACTTACAGAACGATTCAGAAATATTTACAATATTTACATTTAATTTACTCAAAATCCATAACAATATGTTAGTGATTTGATATTGCATTTCATAAACAAATAATTGAAATAAAACCTGAAAATATAAATTCTTGAAGAAATTAGCAGAATTATTTAAAACAGAAATGAAGCATGGAATTAAATATGTATAATAAATAAAGATACTTTTATACTACTGCATAATAATGAAAAACATTGTTACTGTAAAATTCATGGATATAACTAAAATGCAATATTTTACGTTTTCAAAATATGTAAAAATTACTTTCGTCTGATTATATTTTCGTAAGTGGTCAACAAAAATTGAAGTAATTGGCAATAAATGTTAATTAAAATCGAACAAAAATGTCATTTTTTTAAGTGTTTAGTTTTGTTCTCTAAAATATATATTTAGGGAAATTCGAAATTTCTATATATTATTTCGTAGCCAATATATTGAAATTAGTGAAGATGAAATAGAATGATTTTGGAACACTTTTTCAGAATTGAGTTGGAAATGAATCAAAACATACATATACAAATATAAGCGAATTGGGAATATTTTGAATGGGATCTTAGTTTGAACCTGATAAATTTTTCTTCGATCAGATATTAACGATCCTTCTACAACGCACGAATGGATGGACAATACCCTAAACTCGACTGACAATGCTAAACTTGTGAGAATCAATGAAGAGAAGGGGGTAAGTTTGAATATCGCGTTTCTATCATTCCAATTTCCATCGCGTCATTCGAATGGGAACTCTGTGAATGTAGACGCGAAGTGGTAAAGGTTTGGGTGCTTTGGGATGTTCTACAAAACACAGAACAGCGTCAACAGAAGGGGGAAAGGACCGGGGAGTAGGTAGGTGTGAAAATTATGTGGAATATTTGTGAATAGCAAGGGATAGAATCATACAATCATAATCAGTTGATTTTAGATTTGATATGCTGACTTTAAACCATTTTTTTAATTATTAATTTTTGGATAATTACTTTTTTTGTAGCTAGATTTAAAGAGTATATTCGTTTTGAAATTGATTTCACATGCTTATTGAATACATGACAAATACTTCAAGAATGACAGATATTCTAAATATTTATTTCATTTTAGTTTTGTGGTAATATGTTATTTAACTATATTCTTGTATGCTATTTAAAATATCTGATTTTTAAACATAAAAATTATTATTTATTATTTTCATAAAATGAACCATTCCATGACATTTCTATATTTAGTTATTTTACAAGAGGTATTATTTTAATGATTAAAATAAAAAAAAAACACCTTGAAGGAAGCTTTGAATGAAATTGAAAATGTTTTAAATGAAAAACTGGAATTGTAAAAATTATAATTTTCATAAATAAAAAGATGAACTTTATTATATAGAAAACTGTTTTCAATAGAGAAGATTTTGCATTGCTTTTTCTAAAAGTTGCAGTTATTAAATTATTGTAAATGGAAGTTTTCTTGCTTAGAATACCTGGTGTAATTTTTTAAAAAATTCTATGAATAAAATGACACCAAATTTTTACAGTTACTCGAACTCATGCGTATATGCTTTGATATTTCATAATTATAACATTTCAAAACTAAAATTATTTTCCTTTTCTTGAAAGATAAACTACGTCATTTAACTTGACTACGTCATTTAAACTTGATTACTGCAAGGATACTGCATTACTGAATATTTTTTTCTAGGATCTTCTTACTTCACTTTATGTTGTAAGGTTATGGATGTATCAAACAATCTTTATGATTTACAGATTTTCAATAAAAAGACTTTTCCATAATGAATTGCTTTTCTGAGTTATTATTTTTAAAAATTTTAAACATCATGCATCGAATACAGATTTTGATGCTAAGGCAAACACCGGAACCAAATTTTATTTGCATGTATTATCAGTCAATGATAAGACATTGATCACTGAAAATTATGTCTTATTTCATTTTTATCAACTTAAGTTTGCAATAAATATATGACACGTTATTTATTGATTCCTATCTAATTGCATTTTTAAAATTTATTTCGATAAAATTAATATTTCTAAAGCTCCTTTATTCCCTATATACATTTAATTTATATTTGTTACTTTATTTAATTCTTCATGTAATTTTTCTAAGTATAGTAATACTTATTAAATATGCTTAGAACTATGTAAAATACTTTGGTGAACAGCCTTTTTTTGTCCTTAAAACACGAGAAATGAACTATTTATCTTTTTGGTAATCAGAATTAATATTCATGAAATTACGTGTAACAAACTGTTTTGCGATTCGTTGAATGTTTTGTTTCAAATTCTGGTATTTTGCGTTAAATTTCCTCTGTACTTTTAATACTTTACTCTTATTTTCTACACATATTACGAGTTAAACTTCTTTTATTATATACATATTTCGAGTTGAACTTCTTTTGTTATATATATATATATTTCGAGTTAAGTTCTTTTGTTATATACATATTTCGAGTTATACTTTTTTTGTTATATACATATTTCGAATCAATCTTTTTTTTTGTTATATTAATATTTCGAGTTAAAATTTTGTTCTGTGAACACATTCTATACATATTTCACTGCAATATTTGAACATTTTTATACATTTATTCACTGCAATATTTGAAATTGATTGGAATTTAAAAGGATTTTGAAATTAATATAAGATTACAAATCCCTGATGAACTCACAAAAAGACAAAGAAGTAAAAATCCTCATATTATTTTTAAAGTCTCTATATTTTGTAATAATACAATAGAACATGGATCAATGTCAGAGTACTTTTCTTAATGTTTATTTTAAGGTTAATTACAATTTTTAAATGTTCAATTTAATTTGAGATGAATTTAAATGCAGTTGCAGATTTGATTTTTAATAAAATAATGTACGCTATGCTAGGTAAAACAATAAGACATTTTAATTTATACTACAACATTTTGATACTTATATATTTAGAAGGGATAGAATTTAAGTAAAAATTCTTCATTTTTTAATTTATAATATGTTTTTTTATTTTATTTCTAATACCTCATATTTATTTAAATTCAAACTATTGTTTTTACTCAGATCCTTTTGGGGATATAAATAGATGCTCCGATTTGGAAACTAATTAAATTCATGATTTGAGTTCTTGACAAAAAATCAACGCCAAATCTGAGAATTAAGGAAGTGTATGTGGATGTTCTATATTTTTCTTTAAACAATGCTCAATTGCAGGTTTCCATTTGTTACTGGATATAAGATATAATGAAAAATTATTCGAAGCAATTTCAGAGCATGTGTTTCCTTTTATATAGAATCTTTTTGGTTATTCTTTGCTAAAAAAATTAACATGGTAAATAATATACTACTTATTTCATAAAAATGAAGAACTCTTTAAATAGCATAAAAATTTCCGTCAACAGTTCTGACTTAGTAGAAAGCGATTTCAAAAAAAAAAGTGTGTCTTTATTTGATTAAGACAGCTTTAAATTTATATTTAAACAATAAGAAAATCCATAGGCCGTATAAAGTTAGCAATTTCCTTTTAAGTAAGAATAAACGCCATATGCATTTCTTTTAAAAATCAATTTCAATTGCATAATTCATGGCTTTTGGATTATTATACTTCAGAATACTGTAAGATCTGAATGGATGAAAATACTAATAAATTATCCATTTGTAATTTTGATAGTATTTGCTTCAAATAATCGTTTAATTCGTTTGAAAAAATTCAAAAATGATTTTTTTCGCGCATCTAATGACAGTCTATTACGGAGATAATTATATGTATTTTCTAGACAAGAGAAAATAAAAAAAAAATGTGTAAGCCTTTAAAAGGCATCAGTTCTTTTTCTTCCAATATATCGAAAGCTTTACATGACAAGTGATTTACCGTTTATTTTTCCTGAATCACATTACAAGGATTTAGCTTTAGTACGTTTTCTTCATTTCAGATAAAAATAAAGCGATTTGTTTTGTAACTAATCCTCAATTATTATCCATGGAAGTAATAAGATTTTCTAAATATCCAGGTCTGCAGAATCTTCAGAATTATCTTCCTGAAGAATCAGAAAAAAATTCATCTGAATTTAAATTTTTTAGGATTTAGAGAAATCACTAT
>JAOUZG010006062.1:0-33686 GCA_026289955.1 Argiope argentata
AGTTCCTCAAAAACAATTTACCCAGACTGATTTATTGGAATGTCAGAAGTAACTTCGTTTTGCTTAGTACGTAGTTATTTGATAAGCAATAATGTAAGCATAAGAAATCACACTACACTGGAGTTTTGAGCATGTTTTCTGCTTAGTCTTAGGGAAATAAATTTCTGTATCTCAGAAATGTTTTGTAATAATTATTTTGATTGAATTTCGTTAAATTATTCTGCATATAACTAAATGCATATAACTGAATTCTGCAAGATATAAACTGATACATAACTGAAAGAACTGACAATTTTTTTTTGGGGGGGGGTGAGTTTATCTCTTATAAGGAAATAGAAGTTTCATTTCTTTTTCTTGTTCAGTGATGACGTGCTTCCTCGATATATTAATATTCGGTAATGTTATGAATAAATCTGGAAGATATATTCCTTTATAATTCATGACCGAGTTTTGAAGCTCTGGGCTATGTGCGTTTTAGGAACTGGAAGCATAAAAGTATATGAAAATGAATAATATGAAATGAAAATAATTGTTAAATAATATAAATATAAATTTGAAATGAAGATAATTGTTTTTAGAAAGGTGGGGAGATAGTTTTGCTTTTTCAAAGAAAAAAAAAACTTGAGATACCCTTGAGCAAAAACGTGAAAACTCGAGCAAAGAAAACACTCAAAGATTTTTCTTTGCTTTATAAACATTTGACTATCAACATATCATCACAATGAAAAAATTTCGATATTCTTTTGCTCCCTTGTTGTTTCCTGACTGGTGATTAATTCGTTCTAGAATATAAGCTCATCTGTATGTCCCTTCTTGCCTTGTTGTTCAGGGAGAGTTGTTTCTTTTTCCTCTTTTTTCACAATTCTGAAGAAGATAATTCAATTTCAGTATTATGAAATTTAGTGTGCTATATAATTGAGTGTTGGATGTCATTAGTCTGTTTCTCTCGGTGCATACGACATTTTCACACTCTAAGATGGCATATAATTGTGCGCAACGTTTAAGGATGCTTTCACTCTGTGGCGTGGCTTATCCTTTTCCAGTAAATTCAAGAAATACAGCTGTCGTTGAATATTTGTTATTGAATATATTTGAATTCGAATGTTTTGCAACTATTAAACAATATTTTTAACAGCACAACTATTAAAAAAATTGTTTGAATAATAAGAAATTAGAAAAAAAATGAACCTTTTTGAACATCTTTATATAAAATTTCTGGATTTACTGTGTTAGAGTAGGAACCTCAAAAAATTGATTTGAACTTCCTTTAAATGATATCATTTGAATGCTGCTTTGTAAACAGTGTCGTCTATAAAAATTAATCAAACAATTAACAAGTATTCTGCATATTTTCTTTCCTGAAAATATTATATAGTGGTTAAATATTCCTCTTAGAAAATAAAGAAATGCCCTATCTCTTTATTTGCACTTGAATAATCCAAAATGTTTTTATTTCCACAAGCATATTGAGTAGCATATGACTCGGAATATTGAAAGTGATTTTTGACGAAAGTGATCAAATGTGCTTTAATTACATGCAACCAGTGATTTTAAGGTACATTGTTAAAGAATTACACTTTGTACTATTCCATGCAACCTAAGTGATCAATTATCGTGTTCAGAATGAAATCTATGAAAAATTTAACTTCTACATGTAGATGCTGCTTATATCTTTCTTCCATAGATGAAGTGGAATTTTTTTTTGTTCGCATGGAGTCATATTTTTCTTCGTTTTGAAATTGGTCAGTAGGAGGTTTATTCTCTACAGATATGACAGTAAAAAACAACAGCAACAGCAGCAACAACAACAAAAAAAGAACGTTGTCTAGAGCTTACTGTATTTGATTTATCAAATTAATTTTTACCTTAAGGCCGGCGAAAAACTTTCACAATCGAATGAGTAACACCCGGTTTGCTACTAATCCAACTGGAAATCTGAGAATCATGTTTTGCTCGGTATCCAAGGGGTAAAATTATAGGACAATATTTCTCATGGTCAAAAGTAAAGGAAAAATAATATAACTTTGCTTTCCAAGCAACTAATGTAACCCATATTATAATCATTAAATTGAATAAAGAAAAGTTCTACGTGATTTTCGAAATAAAAATTTGGAGAAAATTAGACTAGTGGATATAAAAAGAATTGTCTATTAGTACTTTATTGACAGTATTATCACTATATTCATGAAATGGAAAAGACATATGAATAATCTTTTTGTAACTGTTCATATCGGTACCCATTATATTGACTTTAATTATGTGCAGTCTGGAAAATGAGCAAAAACTTTTTTCGAAAAAGAAATTTTCTGCAGCAAATGGTGAACACAGTGAAGTTACAATCACACAGAAACAATTCTGTGTATTACTTTAAAATTCTGGATTAATGGCACAAAATAAGTGTGTAGTAATAAGCTCTATATAAACAATTTGCTTATTTGAAATTCTCACGAAATTAATTTTAGTGGGTTTGGCAAAAAAAAAATATCTTGTCGTTCAAATTTTTGAACTCATTTTGTTCACTGTTCATCCAGTATTTAAAGATATTCTCAGAATAATTCTTTATTATCAGATGCATTCTCATCATGCGATTTTCGAGAAAAAAAAACATAAATGAGAAATTTGTTTAAGCAGTGGTTATCACATGCACACATTCTACTAATTTTAATAGATTTTTATTTATCCTTTCTTGCATTTCCATTTGGAGTCTCGATTCCATGTTTGGAATCTTATTCAAATTTTTATTTCTCGACTTATGAAAGGATGTCACAGGAAATTAACTTCTGAAAAGGTTCTTAAAATTGGATTTGCTTGAATCTCATTGAAGATTTCCGATTCCTTTTTCTTTGCACTGTCAGGACGAAAGAATGCTGCTTACTCTTTAGAAGTAAACACTTTGATTTCCCAAAGGAAATCGAAATGAGGAGGAAAAATATTGTACTGGTTACACTTCATTGTAGATTTTATATTTAGAAAGACAGCACGAAAATTTTCAATTTAGATGTTGTTTTTTTTAATAAAATCTCGTTTAAGTAAAGTCAACAAATTGTTTTTATAAGGACTTTACAAAAAAAACCTTCTTTGCATTTCACCTGATGCAAGGCCCCTCAGGGGCTCACCTACTATAGGTGAGTACGGGTGTCCCAATCCCGAGGTTCCAGGGATTTTTCCTCCCTTTAGGGTTTATTCCCCCTACGCCTTCTGCCGTCTGCTTGACCTTTTCTATCCCTCGACGGCAAGTGAGGGAGCTCTCCATGAGAAGCTGCCGCCAATATGTTTGGTTCTTACTTCTCATGGACAGCCAAAACTCCCACGTGTTGGCCGTACGTGCAACCCATTAGATAGAAGGGTGGTGCACTGTGGTCCCTGTTGTATCAATGGGCTGGTACCTTGTCACCTGAATGGATAGTCTGGTAGGGATCAAGCGAAATGATTACTCCTTGGAATTGTTAAGGGTGGACAATGTCCCCGGGGGTAACTCCCAGCTTATAGGTTCCAATTAGCACCAAGGTAAGCGTCGAGGCTGGGAATGGCCAGAGCCGGTGGCTGCCTTTCCTTGTTGGGCTCCGTGGTGGGCGGGGCCATTGGGCTTGAATTTCCCTCAATACCATAAGGGGTTTTCAAAAAAGGGTCCCTTCAGTGGGCATCACAAAGTACCTATTACGACTAATCTTCCACATTTTGATCGCTTTTTTATATTTAACGTTATAGTGACCAAAATGAAACATTTAATTCTGTTTCGCCTTTTCTTGTGCAGAAGGCTATCTCTGCAGAAATTGGTGAAGTCGCTTCCTCCCCCCCGTAAAATGTGTTCTGGAGACTTGCTCATCGTAGTCTCCAACAAAAAGCAAGCGCAACAAGTATTAAAAATGAAAGCTTTAGCTAGCATACCTGTTACCGCTGTCTCCCATACATCATTGAGTTTTTCCAAGGGCGTCATCACATGTGGTGAATTGTTCAATGTCCCCCTTGATGAAATCATTGCAGAATTGAAACCTCAAGGAGTGGCCCATGTACGCCAAATTACTATTAGGCGAGATGAACAGCTTCTTCCCACAAAGCATTATATCCTTACATTTCATAGACCAACAATCCCAGAATTCATATATGCAGGATATATTAAATTACCTGTCCGTCAGTATATTCCGAATCCCTTAAGATGTTTTAAATGCCAGCGTTTCGGTCACTCGAAGGTGAATTGCTGCGGTACACTAACATGCGTCCGCTGTGCTGGAAAAGACCACGATAGCGAGCATTGTAACTCCCCCGAAAAGTGTGTAAATTGCGGAGGGCATCATGCATCGTTCTCTCGAAACTGTAAACGCTGGAAAACAGGAAAGCAAATAACATCCATTAAATTTAAAGAATGAATTTCTTATCCTGAAGCAAGACAAAAAGTATTAGCTCAAAAACCAAAACCGGGTGTGAGTTATGATTCTATTGCAAAAACACATTTCTGTGCTAACTGTAAATGTACAATTGTGCGCAGTATAACCCTTAATAAATAACTAAAGAAAATTCTTCCAGCTCCGAAATGGAAAATACAGCATCCTGTGCACCTGACGAGAGCAAACCAGTCCGATCTAAATCAAATTCTATATCCCAAAGATCTTTTAAGCTAAAACTTTCAAAACTTGGACTCTCGCCAAAAGATTTAAGATCAAAGGTAAAAAAATCTACCGCAAAAATTCGGTCGCTTTGGGACTTGCGACGAAAGGTGATGTCCACTAGGATTTAATATCCATTTTTGGCATACCTAAAAGTCCCGACTCCCTTTCCCTTCATCCGTCTGACGAAGAGGATGATTTACAAATGAGTTGTGATGTTTCGCCTTCTCTTGCTAACACTTGCTCTAATAAACTAATTAATTCTGTTACTTAATGGGTCTTTTTTCTGTTGGAACTGTCATTGTCTTCGGTCCAAATTGGCTGACATTAAACACATTATTAATGCACGCCATCCTGCTTGTTTGGCTATTCAGCAAACATTCCTGAAACATGACATTGCTTTGAAAATCCGTGGCTATAACTGTGCTCGGAAAAATTCTAATACTGTAAATACTGCTTCCGGTGGTGTTTGCATCTTAACCTCGAACCTCTATCCGAGTTCTCATTTAAACTACAAACTTCTTTACAAACTGTGGCTGTTCAAATCCATATACGGACCCTTGTCGCTATCTGTTGTATTTATTTACCGCTACACGCTCACATTAACCAGCATGAACTTAATAGTTTAGTGGACCAATTACCCACGCCTTTCTTGCTGTTTGGCGATATTAATGCTCATAATATTTTGCTGGGTTCGGAAAGTACAAATTGTCGAGAACGACAGTACAGTCGAGGACGATAGCAGTTTATCTCTGATAATTCTGTCTTCTTAATAATGACGAGAAAACCTATTTCCATGAACCCATACGTACATTTCACAACCTGGATCTGGCTATTTGCTCTCCCGATTTTTTCCCGTTGCTTTATTTTCAGGTTGGGAGTGAGCTCTGATAGTGATCACTTCCCTTTAATAGTCTCCTATGCTGATACAGGTGGTGCGACTTTTTGTTCGCCACGTTTATTATTCAAGAGAGCAGACTGGGCTGCTTACATGCAACAGGCAATAATTTCGGAAAATATGGTCAAAACGACTAATGTTACAGAGTCTGTTCAAAATGTAGTTTACTGCTTACTTGAGGCCACCAACAATACTAAACCCAAAAGCTCCCCACTTCTGAGGAAATTCCCGAGACCGTGGTGGAATGGAGCTTGCCGCGAAAGTCACCGAGAACAAACAAAGCGGTGGAATATCTTCCGGAGATATCCCACATTTCATAATTTAATTGTCTTTAAACTTGCCAGAGCTGAAGCTCGTAGTATCCGTCGGCAAAGATAGAGAGAGTCTTGGATTAATTTTATCTCATCCTTAACAGCCTTTACTTCTCCGAAACTACTTTGGAAAAAAGTTAAGGCGGCTAATGGACTTTACCCATATTCTTCAATTTCGGTTCTGGAGATTGAAATAGAATCGTATCTTCGCCATTGGATGTCACCAATGCTCTCGGACTTGCATGCTCACAAGTGTCTGCTGAGGATTCATATAAGCCTTCGTTTGTAGAAATTAAAAATCGTCCATAACAGTAGCAGTTATGTTTTTCTACTCGAAAATCTTTCCAGTAAAATTCATAATATAACATGCACGAACTACTAACAGCTTTATCGAAGACTCATTTCCCTGAAGGGCTCACCTACTATAGGTGAGTATGGGTGTCCCAATCCCGAGGTACACAGGAATCTTTCCTCCATTTATCATTTATTCTCCCCTACAATGTCTGTATTCTTGATCCTTCTGTCCCTCAACGGCAAGCGAGGGAGCTCTCCATGAGAACTGTCGCCATTCTGTTTGATTCTTGCTTCTCATGGACAACCAAACCCCTCACGTGTTGACCGTGCGTGGCGACCCATTAGATGGGTGGTGCACTGTGGTCCCCGGTGTGTCAATCAGCCGGTACCTAGTCACCTGAGTGGCTAGATTGCTAGGATCAAGCGAAGGGGTTACTCCTTGAGCTTGGCGTTAAGGGTAGTCACTGTCTGTGGAGGTAACTTCCAGCGTATAGGTACCGATTAGCACTATGGTAAGCGCCGAGGCTGGAGATATCTAGAGCCGGTGGCTGCCATCCCTTGTTGGGTTCCGTGGTGGTTGGTGCCGTCGGACCCGAATTCGTTTTATATCGTATGAGCTCCTCTAAAAGTCTTTCCTTCAGTGGGCATCATAAAGAAATATTTATAAATAATTTTTATCATTTTGACACCCTTTTTATTTTGAAACTTTTTTCTGAAAAGAATGAAACATGTAATAAAATATCCCGTTTTTTTGTACAAAAAGCTATTGCAGCAATTGTTGGTGACATCTCAACCATTCGAAAAATGCGTTCAGGTGATTTGCTGGTGGAAGTCGTCTCTAAAAAGCAATAACAGCAAATCATTAAAATAAAAGCCTTGGCTGCGTATCCAGTGACTGTCAGTCCTCACAACTCCTTAAACTACACTAAAGGGGTAATTACTTGTGGGAAATATTTCAACGTCCCTCTTGAAGAAATAACAAAGGAACTTAAATCCCAAGGCGTAACGCAGGTACGTCAAATCAATATTCGTCGGAATGGTCAAATTCAACCAACAAGGCATTACATTTTAATCTTCCATAGTACCAAATTGCCTGAAATCATATATTGCGGATATATAAAATTTACGGTTACGCAGTACATGCCTAATCCGTTGAGATGATTTCAATGTCAGCGTTTCGGACATTCAAAAGTTAACTGCCGTGGGACCCTAACTTACGCTCTCTGTGCAGAAAGGGGATATGAAAGCCGACAATGCCACGTAGATGAAAAATACGTGAACTGTGACGGAAATTATCCATCTTATTGTCGAGACTGTGAACGCTGGCAACTCGAAAAACAAATTACAACTACTGAAATAAAAGAAAATATATCCTATCCTGAAGCCAGACGGAAAATGGCAGCAGAAACACCAAAACCTGGTTTAAGCTATGTATCTGCTGTGCAAAACTCCTTTTGTGAAAATTGCACTTGCACAAACTGTACAAAAAAGGCATCAAAACAAAAATACAAGGAATATTGTCTGATTCTGAAACTGAAACTTCAATGGCTAGTATTCCTGTTCATATTAAAACTCACAAATAAGCCAAAAACAAATAAATCCCTCAAGCTAAAGCTTTCCAATCGGGGCCTGGCTACTAAAGATCTTGTCAGTAAACTGAAAAAAAACAACTCTAAGCAATTCTGTTGCTCTGAGACTTGCAGATAGAGGTGTTGTCCGTAAGGATTTAACTTCCATTTTTGGTGGCACATTCAAAAGTCCCGAAACCATCTCACTCCATCCATCAGAGGAGGAGAGATGAGTTTGAAATGAGGTGCGAAATCACGCAACCTTCCAACACTCTTCTCAAATCTTCACTTGCAAAAATACTTTTTTAATGGGTACCTTTATTTCTTGGAATTGTAGCGGCATTCGGTCAAAATTAAATGACATCAAGACCGTTATTAATAAGTTTCATCCTGCTTGCATTGATGTTCAAGAAACCTTCTTGACACCAAACATTCCCATAAAACTGCGCGGTTATACCTGTATTCGGAAAGATGCAGGAACAGGATCTCACAGTTCAGGGGGTGTCTGCATCTTTACGTCAAATCTCTACCCGCACTCTCAATTAAATTTACGTACTTCTCTTCAGGCTGTGGCTGTGCAAGTTCGGATACGGTCACTAGTCACAGTCTGCTGCATTTATTTACCACCTCATGATGCCTTCCAAACCAAGATATTGACAATCTAGTGGACCAGCTTCCTTCGCCTTTTATAATACTTGGAGATTTCAACGGACATAGTACATTGTGGGGTTCAAATAGTACAATTACTCGTATCTTGTATTCGGACTCGTATCCTGTATACAATTTCTCGAATCCTGTACTCTCGTGAGAGACAGATTGAGCAATTTATTGACAATAACTGTCTCAGCTTACTGAACAACGAAGAACAGACATACTTTCACGAACCAACACGCAGCTTCCATACAATTGATCTGGCCATAAGTTCTCCAAAACTTCTGCCATTACTGACCTACGCAGTCAGTCGAGATCTTTATAATAGTGATCATATCCCCATTATTGCCTTCCCTACTGATAGCGGTGGTGTGACTCATTGTCCTTTACGTTTCCTATTCCAGCGAGCAGACTGGGGTACTTTCATGAGATTGGTAAATATTACAGAGACCATGGTCAGTACTTGCGACATCACGGAAGCAGTGCAACATGTCGTTGATATCATAATAAGTGCTATAAACGCCATCATTCCGAGAACTTCCCCATGAATAAGAAAATTTCGCAGACCGTGGTGGAACGACAGCCATAAGAACCAAAAATGGCTATGGAATATTTTTAAAATGGCTATGGAAGATACCCGACAGCAGAAAATCTAAATACTTTTAAGCGTGCCAAAGCCCTTGCTCGTCGCATACGCCAAATTAGTCAGAGGGAATCTTGGATTCAATTCGTGTCATCCATCACCTCCTCCACTTACAGTAAACATCTATGGAGAAAAGTAAAGGCCACTAATGGTATTTATAGTGAATCATCTATACCTGTTTTAAAAACAGGAAATGAAGATACATTCCGCCTCATTAGATATAGCCAATATTCTTGGTCAAGCATTCGCACAAGTATCCGCCACAGACTCTTATAGTCCTACATTTCTGACAATTAAGAATCGTGCGGAACTCTAACCTTTCACTTAAATGATGGATACCCTTTTTCCGTATAACTGTGAATTTAAGATGTATGAACTGGAAATGGCCTTAATTAAAGCCATGATTCCAGCCCTGGACCAGATGGTATCGCCTATAATATGCTCCGCATTCTGAATTCAACTTCACTGTAGAATCTGTTACTATTTGAATTTTGTTACTTTTGAAGGATTTGGGCCTTTCAAATGATGTTATTAAAACTGTGTATTCATTATGTTTCCCCCCCCTGGGGTATTCCAGAATTTTCATACATGAATCCTTTTTCGGGATTTGATAATTCATTAAAGGTTCCGCCTATCTTTAAACGACTTTTTTTGCATAATCGTTATCGATATTCTTTCTTTGCACCAATTTTTAAGGATAGTTCAAAATCAGATAGACATATCGGTTGTGGCATACGTTTTCTGTCTGATACACTAAGCTATCGCTTACATAATTGCTGTTCAGTATTTACTGCTGAGTTGATGGCAATTTTCGTTGTCCTTCAGAAAATGTCACCTTTTTCTGAACATAACTTTATTACTCATACTGATAGCACGAGTGCATTGGAGACACTTTCGCACTACAACGACCGAATGCATCCCATTGATATTATAATTCTATTCATTGGCGTCTATTACAAAATGAAGGTTTTCATATTATTTTTAGTTGGATTCCGAGTCATGTGGGCATTTCAGGTCATGAAGAGGCAGATTCAGCGGCGAAATCTGCAGAGTCGTTTTTGTCCCACAGACTTCTATATTGTGACGGTAAAAATTATTTTACGAAACATATTTATTCCATATGACAATTAGCATGGGATCTGAAGATCTATAATAAACTTCATTCCGTGAAGATTAAGATTGGTTTGTGGCCTGCCCACCCTATACGAAAAGCTTGATGTTAAATTGACTCGCTTCCGTATAGGGCACACCCAGTTTACTCATCGTCATCTGATCTTGGATGAAAGGATTGCGTTGTGTTCCTCTTCTCGCATTGCTTTAAGTGTGAAACATGTATTAATTGAATGCTTAGATTTTAATGCTTATCGTTGTAAATATTTTAACTTTTCTTCTCTTAACATGAAAGACCTGGTGGGTGAAAAATATCACCCAAATATTTTTAAATTTTTAAGAGCTATTGGGTTCATCAATCGTATTTGACAGTTTCTTTTACCCGTTTGTCCTTTTTATTGTTAAATGCGTCATATTAACTTTGTTTTTGCTTTCGCATTTACGTTAATCATTGATTCACATCTTAATATTTTTGTCTATACATTTTAGATGTTTTTTCATGCTCTTTTAAATTTATGTCCTTATTTTATGGTATGCTTGGCGCAGTATAGCCAGATATGGCTCTTGCGCCAATAAATTATACAAACTAACCAACCGAAGACTCATGATACCAGTCCTGGTCCTGATGGAATCGCATATAATATGCTTCGCCATTTGTCTACCACTTCTCTTTCTAATCTGTTAATTTTATTTAACCGTATTTGGACTGAACAGACGTTCTCTTCACAATGGCATGAAGCTATTGTGATTCCTATCCTCAAACCAGGAAAGGATTCCTCTAACCCTCTGCACTATAGGCCTATTGCACTCACAAGTTATCTATGCAAAACACTTGAGCGCATGGTCAATGCACGTCTGGTATTTGAACTGGAGAGGAAAGAATGCATACCGTTAATGCAGATTGGTTTTCGCCAAGGATGCTCGACTTTTGATAATATCGTATTTCTCGAAACTCAAATCCGCAATGCCTTTCTGCGCCGGAATCATCTTTTCTATATTTTCTTTGATGTTGAAAAGGCCTACGGTCACACCTGGCGCTTTGGCATTCTTAAAACCCTTTTAAATCTTGGTTTTAAAGGAAATTTACCCATTTTCATAAAACACTTTTTATCTTTGAGTTTATTTCGTGTCCGAATTGGTAATTTTTATTCGGACCCTTTTATTCAAACTGAGGGTGTTCCACAGAGAAGTATCCTCAGTGTGACACTTTTTATCAGTCATTTCAGCCAAATTCTCAATGTTTTACCTTCATCTATTCAGGCTACCTTACATGTTGACGATCTTCAGATCTCCTGCCAAGGTAGCAATATACCTTCAATAGAGCGGCAACTATAGGTTGCAGTTAATAAACTGGTTGGATGGTGTGATGAGAATGGACATATCATTTCTCCTGGCAAAGGTCACTGCATTCATTTTTGTAGAAAACGCGCCATTCATTTGGATCCTTCAATCCATATTAGGAATGATGTAATACCTGTGGTCAATGAATTAAATTTCTGGGAATAATATTTTATCGTAAACTCACTTTCCTTCTGCATGTTATAGATCTGCGGAAGAAGTGTGACAGATTAATAAACATTCTTAAGGTACTTTCCGGAACCATTGGGGAACAGATCGCACTACCTTACTCCGAATTTATGAAGCAGTGATTTTATCCCGTATAGATTATGGATGCATGGTGTAAGGGCCTGCGTGATGCACGGTCTTGCGTAGAATTGACACTGTACGTCATTGTGCTTTGAGAATTTGCTCTGGAGCATTTCAAACCTCACCATTACAAAGTCTTTGTTATCTGTCAGCAGTTATCACTTCGTTTACGACGTAAAAAAGTATCGGCCCAGTACTACTTTCGAGTTTTATATATTCCGAAGCACCCCCTGTCCTCCCTGACTTTTCTGTTAAGTCTTTGGTGACTTCATAATTTACGACCATCTCATATTCTCCCATTTCGTGAGAGAGTTAAATATCTTCTTAATGATTCCGAGCTTCATGACTAGGGGATCCAGACATCTGATCTCTATTCCTTATTCCCTTGGAATATTCCTCAGTTTCCTTTCTAAATCCTTTCTCCAATTTTGAGAAGCAAAATACTCCCCCTTTTGCCTACCAGGATTTGTTTAATTCTCATCGCTGTCAATTTCTGGATTACTTAAATGATTTTACGGATGGTTCGAAGTCGGATGTTCATGCTGGTTGCGGTATTGTTTTTGATACCATACGTTCAGTAAGCATCTAGATTCATCTTTTTCAGTTCTGTCGGCTGAATTATCGGCGGGTTTGAGCTATTTTGCTGGATTCCGAGTCATGTCGGAATCACTGGTAATGAGCAGGCTGATAATTCTGCAAAGAGTGCATCTTTGCTTCTAAAGAGCAACATCCCAGTCAGTGATGCCAAAAAGGATATCCATCGTTATTTTAACTCGCTTTGGCAGGAATCTTGGAATAATAATTTAAATAATAAATTTTACGCTATAAAACCTATTATTTCATATTGGCCTTGTTTACCAGCGCGGGAGCTAGACGTCAAATTGAATAGACTCCACATTGGTCACACTCGTCTAACTCATAAACATCTTTTATTAGGTGATCGTTCTCCTTTTTGTTCCAAATACCAAGTAAATTTAACAGTTCTTCATATTTTAATGGAATGTCCTGATTTTGATCTTCACCGCTTATATCATTTTAACTCCTCATCGCTGGACATGCGATCGTTATTGGAGGCAAATCTTTATTGGAACCTTTTTAATTTTTTGAGAGCAATTGGGTTCTACAATTTTATTTAAATATCTTTATTTGCCTGACACATCATTCAATAGATTCAGAACTTTTAATATATTTTTATTTTCTTTCATTTTTTACTGGACACTTGCTGAATTTTAATGGTTTTTTTTTGTATTTATTGACCATACGCATGGCGCAGTATAGCCTATTTTGGATCTTGTGCCAATGAAATTAAAAATCCCTCCATCCATCCTGGAGAAAGGAAAACCATTAGTGTTAGGCCACTGAATTGTATTATTTATAGAAATTTGCAACTGTCGCTGAAAAAGTTAAAATGCATTCCTGTACAAGAGATGTACAAGTCATCAAGATATAAAAAATCTTTCACAAAAAGTAGTTGTTTTAAAATATTATTATATTAAATAAGGAGTTGTATTTAAAACTCATTTTAACCTCCATCGGTTATCCGAATGCTATGCTAAACCTACTGCGGTACAGATGCATGTCAAACAATTAAATATGGGATTAAAAAATTGCTTTTTAAAACAGTTTATGTTCAATTTTTTTACCTAAGGAAAAAAATTCTTTCTTTTTTCGACGTCGGATTTCTACCTTTCTCCGCTTTCTGGCAACACTTACTGCTGCCGGGAGGTATGAATGTGCAGAAGACGTCATAATGGGCTATTGTGGAACAACTCACTTAGCTATTGAGACAAAATGATTCTGGAGGTATGTGCTGAATTCGGTACACCTCACGTTAAAAGGTTAATACTTCTAGCTTTTTTATTTGTTTTAATAAATGCCTTGTCGAAATCCCCGTGAAAAAAGGCAAAACAATCATTCTAAACAGAAAATGACAAATTGAAGATACATGGAAAAATTAGCATATAAATAGCTGGGAACTCAACAGAATTGTGTACAGAGGACTAGATGTCATTCCGACAGTCAGAACCTTGAATATATAACTCTCATTTAACCTGTTCGAAGATAGAATAAGAGTTCAATAGTTAAGTGCTTGTCTCGATACGGAAATTTTTTCTGCTTATAAGCAAAAGCCCTACTTTGGGGCAAAACAAGTATTCGGATAAAGAAAAAATTCCACGTCATAATATTAAATTTTGAAAACGTCGCAAAATAGAATTTTGAATAATGGAGAATTTTGAACAATGGAGAACTAGTGCTTATTTCGACTATTGAACCCTTGGACTCAATTCTCTAGTTACAAGTTGAATGTTACCAAAACAGAGATCAACTTCCCCACATGACGTATAGAGACAAAACCGTCTTACGATTGTGGTCGATAGCCCGTGTCTCAGTCGAGAAGAACATCATCAATTTTGTATCATTTTATAAGTTTGCATAATATTTTGCTACAAATATTCGTCTGAAAATTCATCAAACTTTTCTGAAACTAATTTTAACTGCAGCATAGATGGTCTAGTTCTATTTCATTCGGATCAGCCATATTAAAAAAAAACTGAAAACATACAATGATTGAGAATCTTGCTTTCGTTTCGATGTAATGGACTGAATTAATTCAGATGGTTTAATGAAACGAGAAATGTAACGATAAGACATAGTGCATCCAAATGAAGATTAAAACATTCAATATAAAAACTGGAAAGACTCTTTTCTCCAAAAAGATGACAAGGAGACCGATTGGCAGAGTTATCGCCCATCCCAAACACCGCCCAAACTCTGCGTTTCCCAATCCCAACGCGAGAGCCACCCCCTAGTCCTGTGTTTGGCCAAACATAAAACAAAAATTAATAGAAAAAAATAATATCTCATTTAAAAAAAATATTGTAGAAAAAAATCTAGGTACTTTTTAATAAAAATATTTCAAAAGCCAAGCAAAATTTTTAGAAAAACCTGAAATTTTAATTCAATTTGATTAGATATCATAAATAAATGCCTAATAGAAATTTCTATGAAAAAAAACCAAAACACAAATTTTAAATTGAAAATACCAAATCAGAGTTGTATGGAACATTTAGCTTATAAATTAAGAACAAAAAATAGAATTTTGAATAATGGAGAATTTCGAACAGAGAACTAGTGCTCATTTCAACTGTCGGACCCTTGAAATCAAACATCTAGTTGCAAGTTCAAGGTTACCAAAACAGTGACCAACTTCCGAGGATGACGTCTCGAGACAAAACCGTCTTGCGCTTGTGATCGCAAGCCCGTGCCTGTGCCGAGGCGAACATCTTACGGATGAAGGCCACCGAGATAGTATCCTTAGCCGAAAAGGCATCCGAAACAATGCCGGCCGGGACACGGCTCTCCCCCCTCAACATCCCCTTCATATTTTCATTGAAAACAGTCCTTGGAACTCTACAATAAAAACTGACCATGGTGTAGAGTTCGTCCAGCCACTTGAGCAAGGTATCTCGGCACCACCGGAGTTCAACCCACTCGTTGATGCCAGCTTCAGTGCCCGACTAAAAAGTATTGTGTAAAAATGTATAACAGAACTCGTTAACATACTATATATACAAGTTAGATTAAAACAAATTTTGCCAAGTGAAATATAAAATAGCTTCACGTGAAAAGGTATTTATAAGATATTTGAATATTTTCTAATAATGAATTCTCCCAAGAGAATAAGTGAACTAAGAATTCAACGAGAGAAAAACATTAGAAATTGACAAACTGTCCAAATATAGAGAATTATTTTTCTCTTATAAAAACTTAATTTTGATTCTTTTGTTTGTGAAGTAACTGGGAAGAAAATATTTTTATATTATAAGAAGAAAAGATTTATAGTAACGTGTAAATTGGTAGTATAATTTTACTTATTTTCTGCTATTTGTAATAAAATTCTTTGTGATAAATATTATAAAAGTATATGTACGGTGAAATAAAGTCGAAGTAATGAAATGTTTCAGTATAATTAGGGGCTGATATCGGTTTCCCAAGATATATCAGGGAAATAAATGGAGCAGTTAAAAAGATAATCGGATGTAAAATTTTAATTTTTCTTTAAAATATTATTGTACATTTGTAATTAACTTGTGGTAAACTATTTTTGTTTTTTCTAAACATTTTTTATTAAAATATTTTTAATGAGGAATTTTGATTCTAAAAGGAAAAACTCGCATTGTTTAACCTCGCAACATAAAGAAGACGAAACCTTTTGAACTCGGTGATGAATTCAATATCCCAAAATTGTGATCACACAGATGCATTTGGATATTTTTTTTCCATAAATGCTTTTTTTCATTCCGTATTTATTTATTTATTGAATTTCTAAGATATTTTATATTGTATAATGTTTGGCGCTTTTTATTTTCACTTTGCAATCATTAATATTAGTTTCTTCAATTGTGATGTCCAACCAGAATGTCCCAATAAATAAAATATCTTTAAATAGTGGTTGTCAGAATAGAACTTCACTAATTACAGCAAATTAAATCTGTAATCGCCAGGGGCAGCTCACTCGAATGCTTTCTCTTGCTAATATTTTACATTTATTCTCTGCTGTTACGTTTATTAACTTTTAAAAGCATTCCGTTCGCCAAATAGCAATTCTCAATTCAATCTTGCACAAGTGAATGCGAGTAACTGGATTTTCAGTCGTTACATTTCGTTAGATTACTTTGAAATGTGCGTGGAAAAACGTACCTTACTGATAAATAATTGCAAAATTATCTTATAACATTTACTCTGTTAAAATCTGAATAATAAATCTGAATTACGTCAAATTATAGAATGTTTGACTTATTCTATAATGCTCCAAGAGAACTACATATATAGGAAAACCTTGTTTCAATTTCTATAAGAAAGCGATAATTATTTATTTTAAAATAAAAACTTCAAATTGAAAGTGTGCGGGTTTAATTCGGATATCATCAATTTAAAATTAAAAACAATAGGATTTTGAACAAACGACTAGAAGTTATTAAGATAGTAGGAGCCTTGAACTTGTAGCCGCTAGTCAATAATTTAAAGGAATCTTCAGATTTAAATTTGCAAACCAAGAACACGATTGAATGGCATTCGAATTGATGTCGAGCTATTTCCGGCTCCCTTCCCTTAACAACATCTTTATTTCTTTATCAAAAAGAGTCCTTAGAACCTTGCAACTTTGCAAGAATCCTTTGCCTTTTTGTAAAGTTAGTCCAGCCGACATTGAGTTGCAATGCTATATAACAGTTGGTTGGATCCGGTCGTTAATGCCTGCTACGGTATCCGGCAGACAAAGTTATTATCATTTTTTTAAACTTTTTTAAATCTCATTTTACAATATGTTTCATGCAGTATGGCCAAATCTGGCTCTTGTGCGATAAACTTCAAACTCAAACGGTATCCTGTTGAAAAGTATTGTATATAAAAAAAAAGAGTTCGTCAGTGAATTATATAGCCTTCCTGAAGCAAAATTCAGCCTCATAAATAAAGATTTTGCAATCATATATGAAATAACTTTTGAAAGGCAAGAATTGAAAAACGGCTGACTTTTTATCAAGTGGAATTCACTTTTTAATGCAACCCTTTAAATTTTTTTTGGTATAATTGCTTTTAATGTATTTTTTTACCCACATTATCAATATTTTAACCATACGACACATGCAGTTTAACCAAGATTGGCTCTTGCGTCACTAAAGCTCACGTCAATCTAGTAATTGCAAAGCGTCTGAATAGGAAAAGAGAAAAACAACCAATTGGCAAAATATCTAAATAAAGAGCTTTGAAATCATCTTTGCCATTCATTTCATTCTTTTGTTTGTGAATTTATTTCAAACTTAGAAATGAATTTTCATCATAAGAGACAGTAAAATATTTTTATATCATAAAAAAGGGTTTTATACCAGTAATAGAAATGACGTTCTAAGATAAATTTCTCATTAAATTTATATTTATGGTTTTAATAGAGCTATATACGCAATCGAATAAACAAGGAAAAAATTCTACTGTTCTTCATCTGTATTGCTGTACAGAAAAGGCTTAATGCAAATGAATTTTCTTAAGGTATTTCATCTAAAATTCTCTTTTTAGCAAGTTTCACCTCTTTCCCTACGTTAAGGACTCAAACATAATGATAAAAAGAGCTTAAGCTCATGTATCCTTCCTAACAAAAAAAAATATTTTTTTTATATCCAACTTGTCTAAGCTGATGGATGATGGCTCAAAAGGTTCTTTGGATCATTAAATTTCTTCCTTCTGAATCGTAGAAAAACTTATTACCTGTTTTCAATAGAATATGAAACTAATATTACTTTCTGATCTTATGAATATATGATAGTATAGTTCATCTCCTTAAAATTTTTATTCAGAATGTAGATTATAGTTTCAAATTGATATGATTTGTACCATATGTAAACATTTAGAGTTCATCAAAAGTTGCTGCCGTATAGTAGTGTCTTTTGAGCTCTAAGGGCAATTCCTGCTATTTAATTCTTGTGCTTGTAATTTTTAAAAATATATACATGTAGTTTCTACTATCAAATGTATTTGAAAAGGCTAATGAAATAACATTTGCTATGTTTTCAAAAAACGATTATATCATCAATTTTATTTAAAAATCTAAACGCGGTTTGATTTGGTTTTATGGCGAAAAGCCATTTTTTTTTGCTATATTGTGCCAAATATAAGATTTGCTCAACCATCCATTACAAAAGGAAGCAAACACAAAAATATCAAAAAAATGTGCTTTTTAATATCTTGCAGGCATAAAAGAAAAAATAATTTTGTCTGAAATTTTCATCGAGTAAGTTTTTTAAAGTTTCATTATTGCTACCAAAACGGTTCCGTCTAAATTGTTTAAAACGGGGACATCCCGCACGTATGTGTCTTACAGATAAAGACCTAATAAAATTCGAACAAGAAAGTGGGGGGTTCTGTGAAGAGTAAATCTGGTGAATCCACTTCTAAGTCTATTTAGCATAACCAATTTTCTTCGGTTTAAGCCATAATATTTAAAGAACTTTACCGAAGGATGTACTGCCTATAACTAATGATTTTATTCACTCCATTTACACCGCCTTTTTTCCGATCTATTTTCAATGTTTGAAGAACATCGCTTAGAGGGACAAAATTTTCGCGTGTCAATATATTTCTGCCACTCTGTCAGCCCTCTCGTTATCCTGAATGTCCAAGTATCCAACAAATTAACCCCTCAGGGGCTCGCCTTCTATAGGTGAGTACGGGTGTCCCAACCTCGAGGTTCCCAGGGATCTTTCCTCCCTTAACGATTTATTCTCTCCTACGTCTTTTTCTGTCTATTTGATGCTTCTTTCCCTCGATGGCAAGTGAGGGAGCTCTACCGTGAAAACCTGTCGCCGCTCTGTTTGCTTCTTGATTCTCATGGACAGCCAAAAACCCCACGTGTTGGCCATACGTGGTGACCCATTAGACGGGTGGTGCACTGTGGTCCCTGCTGTATCAATCGGTTAGTATCCTAACTATTTGGTTAGTCTGCTAGGGATCAAGCGAAAGGTTCATTCTCTGGGGCTTGGCGTAAAGGGTGGACAACTTTCCTGGAGGTGACTCTGACCGTATAGGTCTCGGCTTGCCCCAAGTTAAGAGCTGAGGCTGGAAGCGTCCAGCGTCGGTCGCTGCCTTCCCTTGTTGGGCTCCATCGTGGACAGTGCCGCCAGGGCCCGAATTACACTTGTTTCTTTGCATGGGATCTTTTCAAAATTTTTCTGGTGTAGAAGTTATGGAAGGTTATAATACAGACTGCTTAAGTAAATTTGTAAGATATCTAATTCTGACTGCATCTAATAAATCTAGAAATTTATCTTCGTTTTTTTCTTTTCGCTATATAGGCGTAGAGTGCAAACACAAACTCCAATTCCTGGTAAAAAGTTATGCTTCTGTTGTTCATAACATCTTTTGCGCCAATTTTTCGTTAATAATTGTGTTTAAAGCATCTGAAAATATTATGAATTCCGATTCGGATCATTCCAAAAATAGTACACTTGACAGACCTAAGAAAACAAGCGATTCGAGAAAAAATAACAAAACTCGCTGACTTTGAAACTTGCGAAACGTTGTATTTCGCAACAGGAATTACCTTTAAAATTAAAGAAAAACAATATCTAATATTACGCTGCTTTGAGACTTGCGACGAAGAGTATAGTCCACAAGGACTTGTCGTCCATATATGATGGCATGCGCAAAATTCCCGACCACAAAACCAAACCTCCATCTCTCCGATGAGAATGAAGATTTACATATAAATTGCGAAATTTCTCCAACTCTATCATATGTTTCTATTAACTCTTTAGCAACACTTATATCTTAATGGGGACTTTTTTCTATTGGAATTGTCGTGACCTTTAATCCATAATGAAAAACATTAAGTGCATTATCAACAAATATCAACTTATCTGTCTCTGTCTTCAGAAAACTTTTTTGAAGCCTGATAATTATATTAAACTGCGTGCCTATAATTGCGTTCGTAAAGACAGGAACACTGAAACAACTCATCCGGGGGGATGTCTGTATTTTGGCTTCGAATTCCTATCCAAGACTTCCTCTATCTTTACCCCTCAGGGGCTCCCTACTATAGGTGTGTACGGGGGCCCAATCCAGAGGTTCCCAAGGATCTTTTCTCTCTTTATGTTTTCCCTCCTCTGCGACTTCTGCTATTTGCTTTATTTTTCTATCCCTGAAGGGCCAGCGAGGTTGCCCTTTATGAGAAGCTGTCGCCACTCTTTTTGCTTCTTGCTTCTTATGGACAGCCAAAGTCCCCACATGTTGGCCGTGCGTGGCAACCCATTTGAGAGACGAGTGGCTAGTTTGCTAGGGATCGAGCGAAGGGGTTACTCCTTGGGCTTAGCGTTAATGGTGGTCACTGTCCCCGGGGGTAACTCCCAGCGTATAGGCTTCGGCTAGCACTAAGGTGGATGGCGAGGCTGGAAATGACCAGAGTCGGTAATTGCCTTGCCTCGTTGGACTCCGTGGTGGGCGGTGCCGTCGGGATTGAATCTTTTTCAATATCGTTTTGGGTCTTCCAAACGTTGCATATATGGCTTTTGTGCCAAAAAAACCGAATCAACCAACCAACCAACTTCCAAACATGGTCCCTTCAGTGGGCATCATCCTGAAATGAAAACTGTCAACCATTATTTTGATAATTATTTTATTATTAAACGTGTTACAAATGAAATTGGGTCTTTTCATTCGGTCTCATCATTTCTTGTTCAGGAAGCAATTGCAGCTACAATTGGTAACGTTTCATCCATAAGAAAAATGCGTTCAGGTGATTTGCTAGTGCAGGTGTGTTCTAAAAAGCAAGCCCAGCAAATTGTGAAATTAAAAGCTTTAGCTACCATTCCAATAACTGTTAATCCATATAATTCGATTAATTTTTGAAAAGAGTAATAACATGCGGGGAACTCTTTAATGTTCCTTTAGAAGAATTAACTGAAGAATTAAAATCCCAAGCAGTTAAAAATGTTCGCCAAATAAATGTTAGACGGGATGGACAACTCATCCCCACAAAGCATTACATCCTCCAATTACCCGAATACATATTTGCTGGATACATTAAATTACCTGTTAGGCGATATATTCCTCATCCTTTAAGGTGTTTTCAATGCCAGAGTTTTGGCCATTCTAAGGCTAACTGCCGCGGTACTGTCACTTGTGCACGCTGCGCAGAAAAAGGACACGACAGCCAGCGGTGTTCGGCACCAGAAAAATGAGTCAACTGCAATGGCAATCACACATAATTCTCTCGTTCATGTAAACTCTGGCAATTAGAAAACAAGTAATCACAACAAAAATTACAGAAAATATTTCTTAGCCCGAAGCTAGAAAGAAAGTACTAGTCCAAACACCAAACCTTGGTCTCAGCTCTGCCTCCGGTACTCTAAAATCCTTTTGCAAGAACTGTTTATGTTCAGATTGCTCAAAACGCAACTCTAGATCAAAACTTCCTGATAAGGTATCTGAATCGGACACAGAAAATTCTTCAACCTGTCCCTCCGAACCTGTTAAACAAAAAACATCCAGACAGAAAGGAAAATCTAACAAATCCTTAAAACTAAAGCTATCTAAACGTGACCTTCCTGAAAAAGATTTTGCATCAAAATTTAAAAAATCTCTTTCAAAAAAATCCGTAGCCCTGGGACTTGCAAATCAGGGTATTGTAAACAAAGACTTGGCTTCCATTTTCGGCGCTATGCCTCCTTACCTCCTCTCTCTTCACTCGTCAGACGAAGAGGATGATTTGAAAATAAGCTGCAATATTTCGCAACCTTCTAACAGTGCTTTTAACTCCCCCTCTACTACAGGACTTTCTTAATGGGCACCTTTATTTTCTGGAACTGTCGCGGACTTCGTTCCAAATTACCCGACATCAAGTCAATTATTAACGAATTTCATCCTGTATGCATTGGCGTTCAGGAAACCTTTTTGGCACCTGACATTCCTCTCAAATTGCGTGGTTTTAACTGTGTTAGAAAAGACGCAGATAATGGACATCATAGTTCTGGAGGTGTATGTATTTTTACCTCTAATCTGTATCCAAGCACACCTCTCAATTTGCATACCACCTGCAGGCTGTGGCTGTGCAAGTGCATACTCAAGTTTTGGTCACAGTCGGTCGCATTTATTTCCCACCGAATTATGCCCTTTTTCAAAAGGATCTCGATAATTTAGTGAATCAACTCCCTTCACCTTTTATTTTACTACATGATTTCAACGGCGATAGTACGTTGTGGGGTTCTGATAAGGCAAATTATTGCGGGCGGCAGGTTGAACAGTTTATTACTAATAACTGTCTCTGTCTGCTCAATAAAGACGAGAAGACTTATTTTCATGAACCCACTCGTACCTTCCATAGTCTTGATCTGGCCATATGTTCTCCAGAACTCTTCACTTTTTTTTACCTTTAAAGTCAGTACTGACTTGTATAATAGTGACCACTTTCCTATTATCGTCTGCCATGCTGATAGCGACGTTCGGAATGCAGGTTCTCCCCGTTTCCTACATCATCGGGCAGATTGGGGTAAATTCTCGTGACTAGCTGATATCACTGAGAATTGGTGGTTGTGGATGATATTGCGGAAGCCTTAAAACTGATTATTGACGTTATAATAAATGCAGCTGAAAATAGTATTCCAAAGAGTTGCCCCCCTCAGGGGATCACCTACTATAGGTGAGTACGGGTGTCCCAATCCCGAGGTTCCCAGGGATCTTTCCTCCATTTATATTTTATTCTTCTATACGCCTTCTGCTGTCTGCTTGATCCTTCTTTCCCTCGACGGCAAGCGAGGGAGCTCTTCATGAGAAGCTGTCGCCGCTCTGTTGCTTCTTGCTTCTCATGGACAGCCAAAAACCCCACGTGTTGGCCGTGCGTGGCAACCCATTAGACGGGCGGTGCACTGTGGTCCCCGGTGTATCAATCGGCCAATACCTAACCAAATGAGTGATTAGTCTGCTAGGGATCAAGTGAAGGGGTTACTCCTTGGGCTTGGCGTTAAGGGTGGTCACTGTCCCCGGGGGTAACTCCCAGCGTATTATGGAAAGTGCTGAGGCTAGGTAAATCTAGAGCCAGTTACTGCCATCCCTTGTAGGGCTCCGTGGTGGGCGATACCGCTGGACCTGAATTCTTTTTATATCGTATGGGCTCCTCGAAATGTGGTCCCTTCAGTGGGCATCATAAAGTTTCAATTTCTTGCAACAAACATGACCATTTTGACTAATTTTTTGTCCTAAAAAGAGTTTCTGAGAACAAAGAAACCTTTGAATCAGTCTCTCCATTCCTAGTGCAAAAGGCTATAAATGCTACAGTTGGCGAAGTTGCATGCATTCAAAAAATGAGATCTGGTGACTTGCTTGTAGAGATTTCTTCCCGCAAACAAGCCCAACAGATAGAAAAACTGAAGTCGTTGGCAACAATAAAAGCTTCTGTCATCCCTCACCAATCTTTGAATAGCTCTAAAGGCGTCATTACCGGCGGAGAAATACTAAATCTTCCCGTAGAATTAATAACTTCTGAAATGAAATCTCAAGGTGTTACACACGTCCGTCGAATTTCTATACGACGTGACGGACAGCTACTTGAGACTAAACACCATATATTAACTTTTAGTACTCCCAAATTACCGGAATACGTTTATGCCGGCTATATACAGTTACCGGTGAGGCCATATATCCCCAATCCATTGAGGTGCTTTCAGTGCCAGCGTTTTGGCCACTCTAAAATGAACTGCCGCCGGTCTCTTACTTGTGCCCGCTGTGCACAAAAAGGCCATGATAGCCAACAGTGTACCGCACAAGAGAAGTGCGTAAACTGTGGCGGAGAACATCCCTCATATTCTCGTTCTTGTCCTCGCTGGACGCTGGAAAAGCAAATTATGGCAGTAAAAATCAAAGAAAACGTATCCTATCCCGAAGCCAGACGTAAAGTTAATGTACAAACCCCGACTCCTGGTGTCAGTTATGCTTCAGCAATCAAAAAAGCTTTCTGTGAAAATTGTACTCGTGAACAATGTGTTAAATATACCAGAAAAACACCAAATACTGAAAAAACTTCTAATTCTGATACTGGACATTCTCTGAAAGTTAATAATGACACTCCAAAACATGTTAGCCCCTCAGGGGCTCACCTTCTGTAGGTGGGTACGGGTGTCCCAATCCCGAGGTACCCAGGGATCTTTCCTCATTTTATTGTTTATTCTCCCCTACGCCTCTTTCTGTCTGCTTGATCCTTCTTTCCCTCGACGGTAGGCGAGGGAGCTCTCCATGAGAAGCTGTCGCCGATCTGTTTGCTTCTTGCTTCTCATGGACAGCCAAAACCCCCACGTGTTGGCCGTGCGTGGTGACCCATTAGACGGGTGGTACACTGTTGGTCCCCAATGTATCAATCGGCTGGTTGCTAGCCACCTGAGTGGTTAGTCTGCTAGGGATCAAGCAAAGGGGTTACTCCTTGGGCTTGGCGTTAAGGGTGGTCACTGTCCCCGGGGGTAACTCCTAGCGTATAGGTACCGATTAGCGCTAAGGTAAGCGCCGAGGCTGGGAATGGCCAGAGCCGGTGGCTGCCTTCCCTTGTAGGACTCCGTGGTGGGTGGTGCCGTCGGGCCCGAATCCCCATCAATATCGTATGGGTTAAAAAACTTTTCTCTCTTAAGTGGGCATCTTTCCGTACCGACACAAATTTTTAAACCATTTGATGAATTCTTCATTGTGAAGCGAGTCTCCGAATCAAAAGAATCTTTCCATTCTGTAGAAAAAGCCTTTTCTTGTAGAAAACCTTTTCTTGTAGAAAAAGCGTTAACAGGAAGTGTTGGAGAGGTGACATCTGTTCAAAAGCTCCGTTCAGGTGACCTACTCGTTGAAGTTTCAATAAGACAGCAGTCTCATAAAATTTTAAAATTAAAGTCTCTGGGGCCAATACAAGTTTCTGTTACTCCTCATAGTTCTTTAAATTCCTCCAAAGGTGTAATTACTTGTGGGGAATTATTCAACGTCTCCTTAGAAGAAATCACTGAAAAACTACAAAGTCAAGGGGTGACCCACGTGCGCCGAATTTCTATTAGGCGAGAGGGAAAACTTCTTAATACCAAGCATCTTATTTTGACATTTAACTCTCCAAAATTGCCCGAGTCGGTAAAGGCTGGGTACATGAAATTGCCCGTGAGATCTTTTATTCCGAATCCTTTAAGATGCTTCAATTGCCAACGTTTCGGCCATTCCAAGGCTAACTGCCGCGGGACCTTATCATGCGCCCGTTGTGCAATAGCTGGTCATGAAAGTAATGAATGTTCTGGCAAGGAAACTTGTGTAAATTGCAAAGGAAACCACACCTCTTTCTCTCGCTCATGTCCTGTCTGGAAAACAGAAAAAGATATTATTTCTGTAAAATTTAAAGAACATGTGTCTTTTCCTGAAGCTCGGAAAATTGTTAGAGCTCGTACACCTTTGCTTGGTACAAGCTATACTTCAGCCGTAAAAGTAACATTAAAAACTGTTGGGATCCAGTATGACACAAATGATTTTAAGACTGTCTCCGAATCAGATAATTCAGCTACGGTACCTGAATTGGATCAACCTTCCAATATTACTCCAACAATAATACAACATACCCGATAGAAACATAAATCATCTTCTGAAAAATCTCTGGCACTCAAACTTTCAAAAAAAGGTCAATCACAAAGAGATTTGAAAAAAATACCATCTTTAGCAGTTCGGAATTCAGTCGCTTTGGGATTATCTAGTGAGGGCTTAGTTCATAAGAACTTGCCGGCAATATTTGATAAATCCAATAATCCTGATCACCTTTCCCTCCATTCGTCAGAAGAGGAGGAGGATTTTACAATGAACTGTGATGTTCTGCAAACCCAAAACACTGGTGCAAATAATTCACCCCCAAACAATATTTCTTGATGGGTACTTTCCTCTCCTGGAACTGTCGTGGTATGAGGTCTAAAATTACTGAAATCAAGTGCATTATCAATCAATATCATCCTTCTTGCTTTGCATTTCAAGAAACGTTCTTGAATTATAACGTTTCTTTCAAACTCCGTGGCTACAATATAGTTCGTAAGGATACAGGCCCAGAAATCAATAATTCTGGAGGTGTCTGTATTTTAACTTCTAACCTTTTTCCCAGTACACCCCTTAAATTGCACACCCCCTTGCAGGCTGTGGCAATTCAGGTTCATACAAGAGCACTTGTTACAGTATGTTCTATTTATTTGCCACCTCATGACGTCATTAATCAGCAACAACTTAATAATCTTGTTGATCAGCTACCATCACCATTTTTAATACTCGGTGACTTCAATGGGCATAATACTTTGTGGGGTTCAGACAGTACCTATTCTCGTGGCCGACAGATCGAACAATTCATTACGATGAACTGTCTCTGTCTGCTTAATAATAATGAGAAAACGTACTTTCATGAACCCACACGCAGCTTCCATAGTCTTGACCTAGCCATTTGCTCTCCTGAAATGCTTCCATTTCTGAACTTTACAGTTGCAGACGATCTTTTTAATAGTGATCACTTTCCGTTAATTGTTTCCCATGCTGGTAGAGGCGATGCAACTTCATGTGCTTCGCGTTATCTATTCCAGCGGGCAAACTGGTCTGCTTTTACACAGCTTGCAGAGATCACCGAGACAATGGTTAAACTTTCAGAAATCACAGAAGCAGTGCAAAAAGTAACTTATTGTATTATTGAAGCTGCGAACAACACCATCCCAAAAAGTTCCCCTCGCCAGAAAAAATTTCGGAAACCATGGTGGAATGACTCCTGCCGCGACAGTTACCGAGAGCAAAAGAAACGATGGAATATCTTTCGTAGATACCCATCAACGGAAAACCTTATTGCATTTAAGCGCGCCAGAGCCAATGCTCGCCGCATCCGTCGGCAAAGCCAGAGAAAATCATAGATCGATTTCGTGTCTTCGATTACATCCTCCACTTCAAGCAAATTGCTTTGGAAGAAAGTAAAAGCTGCAAATGGGATAAATAAAGAGTTTTCCTTTCCCGTTCTAAAGACAGGAAATGGAACTATTGCCTCTCCCACTGAGGTTGTAAATGCTCTCGGGTATGCCTTCTCACAAGTCTCCGCTGTCGATTCTTATAATTCTGTTTTCTTGACAAAGAAGAATCGCGTGGAACGTAGAGTTTTGCGTTTTTCCACCCAAAGATCTCTTTCTTATAATTCTGAGTTGAGGATGCATGAGCTGCTAACGGCCTTGTCTAAAGTTAGAGATACTAGCCCAGGTCCAGATGGCATTACCTATAACATGCTTCGCCATTTATCTAGTACTTCTCTTTCAAATTTGTTGTATTTATATAACCGCATTTGGATTGAACACAAGTTCCCTACACAGTGGCATAAAGCTATTGTTATTCCCATCCTTAAACCCGGCAAGGACTCTGCTAATCCTCTGAACTATAGGCCTATAGCGCTCACAAGTTGTTTGTGTAAAACACTGGAACGTATGATCAATTCCAGGTTAGTTTTTGAATTGAAGAAGAGAGCATGTATCCCACAAATGCAGAGTGGTTTTCGTAGAGGACGTTCAACAGCTGATAATATCGTCCTTCTCGAGACTCAAATTCGCAATGCATTCGTCAGTCGGAATCATCTAATCTCTATATTTTTTGACATTCAAAAGGCTTATGATCGGACGTGGCGCTTTGGAATTCTTACCACTCTTTTTAAATTTGGTTTTAAAGGAAATTTGCCTGTATTTTTTAATGAACTTTTTATCTTTAAGATCATTTTGTGTTCGAATCGGCAATTTTTATTCAGATTCTTTTATCCAAGCTGAGGGGGTTCCACAGGGAAGTATCCTCAGTGTAACGCTTTTTATGCTTCATTTTAGCCAAATTCTCAATATTTTACCTTCATCTGTACAAAGTACCTTATATGTGGATGATCTCCAGATCTCCTGCCAAGGGAGCAATATGCGCTTAATGGAACGCCAACTGCAGATTGCAGTTAACAAACTTATTAACTGGTGTGACGATAATGGGTACACGATTTCACTGGACAAAAGTAGTTGCATTCACTTTTGCAGGAAACGAGGTGTCCATTTGGATCCTACAATTTCTATTCGGAATGTCGAAATTCCAGTTGTAGATGAATTAAAATTCTTGGGAATAATATTTGACCGTAAGCTCACCTTTCTCCCACATGTCTTGCATCTGCGGAAGAAGTGTGACAGGTCATTGAACATTCTCAAGGTATTATCAAGGACTACCTGGGGAGCAGATCGTACATCCTTACTTCGTATTTACGATTCAATTATTCTTTCACGCCTTGATTACGGTTGTATGGTGTATGGGTCTGCAAGGCTTTCCGTTTTGCGTAGACTGGATACCATACACCACTCTGCCTTAAGAATTTGTTCCGGAGCTTTTCGGACCTCGCCAATCGAGAGTCTTTATATTATGTGTCACCAGTTGCCATTGCATTTATGGCGCCAAAAAATATCTATACAGTACTACCTTCGAGCTTTGTCAGTCCCAAAACATCCTCTGCACTCTTTGATGCTTCCTATTCGTCTTCGGCGATTATATACCGCTCGATCCTCCAACATTCTTCCTTTTTCCGAGAGAGTCAAATTGATCCTCGAAGATACGGAACTCCGTAATGTGTGTATTCAAAAACGTGATTTATTCCCATTTTCTCCATGGGATATCCCTCAATTCTCCTTTTTAAATCCTTTCCATGGATATGTGAAACCAACAACGGCTCCAGTGATTTTTCAAAAACTTTTTAGTTCTCATCGCTGTCAGTATTCCACTCCTATACCTATTTTCACAGATGGTTCCAAATCGGACGGTCATGTCGGGTGTGGTATCATTTTTAATACAGAAACAATTAGTTATCGTTTTCATACATCCTTTTCAGTTTTATCCGCTGAATTAATGGCAATTCTCTATGCACTTGAAACAATTTCTCTCTCTAATGAGCGCAAATTTTGTATTTACACCGATAGCATGAGTTCTTTAAAAATACTCTCTCGTTTACGTGATCCAATTCATCCCATCGCATTGGAAATCTTGGACCTCTTTTTGAATTTTGAAAAATAGTGACTATGAAATTTTATTCTCCTGGGTTCCGAGTCATATTGGGATAAGAGGAAATGTCCAAGCGGACAACGCTGCGAAAACAGCGTCTTTGTATATGCAGCGTGAGGTACCCTTTTACGATGCGAAAAATTCTTTTACTCGTCGTATTCATGCTATATGGCAAGAAACATGGGATCGCCAAAGTAATAACAAACTACATTTTATCAGACCCACAATTTCATTATGGACTGCTTCTCCAGTGCGAGAGCCTGAAGTCAAATTGACTCGACTCCGCATTGGTCACACTCGTTTAACACATAAACATCTTTTATTCGGTGATAGAGCTCCTTTCTGCACTAGATGCCAAGTCATTTTAAGTGTTTTTCATATTTTAACTGAGTGTCCTAGCTTTGATAGTTTTCGTTTGCAATTTTTTTGTGCTTCTACAGTGGACATGCAAATGCTCATAGGGGAACGTTCCCACAAAAATCTTTTTAAATTTTTAAAAGCAATTGGATTTTATAATTTTATTTAACACATCAATTAGCTGTAATTTTTTATTCAGTGTTTCGCTCAACAGAGTTTTACATATAAATGCATCTACTCTTTAACCATATCATTGGCGCAGTATGGCCAAACTTGGCTCTTGTGCCCTTAAACCTCACTATCCTATCCTATCCAAAACATGTTAGAAGGAAATCAAAATCGCAAACTTCGCTGACGTTAAACCTTGCCAAACGTACTCTTACGCAAAGGGACTTACGAAAGAAACTAAAAAATTCAGCTTCAAAAAATTCCGTCGCATTGGGGCTAGCGACGCAAGGCGTTGTCCCTAAGGACTTACAGTCTATATTTGGAGACACGCTTAATAGCCCTGATATTAAGTTACATCCGTCAGAAGATGAATATGAGCTAAGTATGAGTTGCGAGGATCAGGCAACTCCAACAAATTCTACTTCTCTCTCTCCTCACAAACCTCTCTCTTAATGGGTACCTTCCTTTCTTGGAATTGTCGCGGCATTCGTTCCAAACTTCAGGATATTAAGTCAATTATTAACAGATTTCATCCTGTTTGTTTTGGTCTTCAAAAGACTTTTTTGAAGTCAAATTTCTAAGTTAAATCACGCGGTTACAATTGTGTTCGGAAGGATGCAGACAGTGGAGCTCATAGTTCTGGAGGGGTCTGCATTTTTACTTCCAATTTATACCCAAGTAAACCTATCACCCTACATACCTCTCTGCAGGCTGTGGCTATACAAGTTCACGTAAAAACTTTAGTCACAGTCTGCTATATTTACTTACCGCCTCATGATACCATCTGTCAGCAAGATCTCAACAACTTAGTTGACCAGCTTCCCTCACCTTTAATCCTACTTGGTGATTTCAACGGCCATAGTACTTTGTGGGGTTCGAATAGTACAAATTCTCGTGGGCAACAAATAGAACAGTTCATTTCCATTAACTGTCTTTGTTTGCTCAATAATGATGAAATAACATACTTTCATTAACCCACACGCACCTTCCACAGTCTTGAATTGGCCATATGTTCTCCTGAACTACTGCCGTTGCTAACCTTGTCAGTTAGCAACGATTTATATAATAGCGATCACTATCCTATTATTATCTCCCATGCTGATAGCGGTGGAGCGACTTTTTGTCATCCACGTTTTCTATTCCAGCGGGCAGACAGGACTACGTTTTCGCAGTTAGCAGACATCACAGATACTATGATAAATACTACTGATATTTCGGAAGCAGTTCAAAATGTTGTAGATATTATACTATGTGCCGCAACCTCAACTATTCCGAAGAGTTCACCACGTCAAAGAAAATTTCGCCGACCGTGGTGGAATGACGCCTGTCGCAATAGTTACAAATAGCAGAAAAAGTTATGGAACAAGTTTCGAAGGTACCCTACTACAGAGAACCTTGTCGCTTTTAAAAGAGCAAAAGCACTTGCTCGTCGTATACGCCGCCGTAGCCAGAAGGAATCCTGGATTCAATTCATATCATCTATCACATCCTCTACATCTAGCAAAACTCTATGGAAAAAGGGAAAAGTGGCTAATGGCCTATATCACGAATGCTCCATTCCTGTTCTAAATAGGGATAATGTGAAGTACTATTCCCCATTAGATGCTGCCAACATTTTAGGTCAAGCATTTGCACAAGTTTCCGCAATTGATTCTTATAGTTCTGAATTTCTGGCAATTAAGAATCGCGCGGAACGGTTGCATTTGCATTTTAATGATCGAAGCACTCCTTCTTATAACTGTGAATTTAGGATGTACGAATTGAAAACAGCATTATCCAATACCCACGATACCAGTCCCGGGCCTGATGGAATTGCATACAATATGCTTCGCCATTTGAATGACACTTCTCTTTCAAATTTGCCACTGCTTTACAATAGAATTTGGACTGAACAAAAGTACCCTTCACAATGGCTCGAAGCTATTGTCATTCCAATATTAAAACCTGGTAAAGATTCATCGAACCCTTTGAATTACAGGCCCATTGCTTTGACGAATTGTCTTTGTAAGATCTTTGAGCGCATGGTCAATGCTCGTCTTGTGCATGAACTGGAAAAACAAGGATGCATCTCCCCGTGGCAAAGTGGCTTCCGAAGAGGTCGATTTACTTTTGATAACCTCGTACTACTGGAAACTCAGATACGCAACACATTTGTTAGGAGGAACCACCTTGTATCCGTTTTTTTCGACATTGAGAAAGCATATGACCGTACATGGCGCTATGGTATACTTTCCACACTTTTTAAATTTGGTTTTAGAGGAAATATGCCCATTTTTTAATTGAATTTTTTATCACTTCGTACTTTTCGTTTTCGTATTGGTAATGTTTACTCAAATCATTTTATGCAAGCTGAGGGTGTTCCACAGGGCAGTGTCCTCAGTGTTACGCTTTTTATACTTCATATCAGTCAGATTTTATCGGTTTTACCATCATCAGTTAATGGAACCCTTTATGTTAATGATTTGCAGCTCTCATGCCAAGGCAGCAATATAAATCTCATAGAGCGTCAGTTACAAAATGCAGTCAATAGAGTGGTAATTTGGTGATTGAAAGCTTACCTTCCTTCCGCATATTTTACACTTGCAGAAGAAGTGTGAAAAAAACATTAAATATATTGAAAGTGCTTTCCAGAAAATCTAGGGGCGCCGATCGTACCTCTCTTCTTCGAATTTATCAGGCGATAGTTCTCTCCAGAATTGATTACGGGGTGTATGGTTTATGGTTCCGTTTGTTTGTCTGTCCTGAAACGGCTAATTACGGTCCATCATTCTGCTTTGCGCATTTGTTCTGGTGCTTTCCGTACTTCCCCATTTGAAAGCCTCTATGTTATATATCACCAGCTACCTCTCTCTTTAAGACGAAAGAAACTGTTTGCCTTATTTCATTTCCACACAAAATCCGTGCTGAAGCATCCACTGAATGAAATTTCATTACCAGTTGGTCTTCGTCGACTTTATAATGCCCGCCCTCTCACATCCTTCCCTTTCGTGAGAGAGCCCGATTGCTTTTGCCTGACTCGGACCTTAACACTGTTCGTGTTAAAGCTACCAACCTTCATTGATTCTCTCGCTGGGACATCCCACAGTTTTCGTTCTTGAATCCTTTCACTGGATTCGACAAATTAACAGATCTTTTTGTTCTTCAACAGCTCTTTTTTACCACCGTTTTCGGTATTCTTCTTTTGTGCCCATTTTTACGGATGGTTCTAAATCAGAGGGTTTTGTTGGTTGTGGAATCATTCTTACATTTGAAACACCGAGCCATCGTATTCAGAATTGTTGTTCAGTTTTTACTGCTGAGTTAGTCGCGATTTTTCTTGCTCTTCAGAAAATTTCAACCTCTACTCAGCGTAAATTTGTTATCTATACAGACAGCATGAGTGCATTGAAGACATTTTCTCACTACCAAAATCGGATGCATCCATTTGCTATTAAAACTTTATTCACTTTACAATTATTAAAAAATGATGGGTTTGAAATAATTTTCTGTTGGGTACCGAGTCATGTCGGCATCTTGGGTAATGAGAAGGCGGACCTGGCTGCAAAGACTGCAACGTCCTTTTTAAACATATTTATTCCCATTTGTGACATTAAAAGGTCCATCCATCACTACATCTGTTCTATGTGGCAAAGTTCATGGGACCTGCAGGTCCAAAATAAATTAAATTTTATTAAAACGGACATTTTTTATTGGTCTGTTCACCCTATACGTGAGATGTTAAGTTGACTCCTCTCCGTATAGGTCATACACGCTTTACCCATAAACATCTAATATTTGGAGAAAATGCGCCTATGTGCAACAGCTGCCAAGTTCCTTCTACTGTTCATCATGTTTTAATTGAATGTTCAGTTTTTAATTCTTAGA